>CM066031.1:1580517835-1580703520 GCA_033557465.1 Ichthyophis bannanicus | reverse complement strand
AAAAACCTCATTGTCGAGGGAGCCCGTGATAGTCATAGGAAGGTCCTTTCCTCGCTGTAGGGGACGTGGACCTATTCATATTCAGCTGCTCACTCTCTGGGTTTGAGCTGGTCGATGGACCAGCGTGATTTGACTGCCCAATGTTCGCCCCTAGCATGCTGAGTGTCCTGAACCATGAAGGTGATGCCTCAGCCAGGTTTATACCTTGGACCTACATGTGGATTGAACTCACACGACCTCTACCATCGTTTGGTGTTATAAACTCTTGTGCTAAGCAGCTACTTGACTGTAATCCTAGGAGTGGGGGGGGACTCTGCTTCCTTAAGGGTGATCATCCGATGGTAGAAAGCGGCAGAACGCCTTACTCAGTGACCCGCACTGAGGAATTGAGTTCATGCCTCAGGTTCAAAAGGTCCATGCATTAGCCATCGAGCTACACCTTTTATATTCAGCGGGTAGCCTGGCTAGCTGTTCCCGTTGTCCAATTCAATGCAACGTTTGCCTTTGAGGTAGTGTTGACTCCTTGCAACCCAAGCTCCTGGGGTTCTTGGCCAGTGCCACCGGAGTAGATTGCCGTAATCGCTCTTCCGAGCCAATGGAGGATTAAGTGACTTGCTGACGGTCACAAAAAAATAAGGGGGCTGGGTTGGCAGGACCCCCAGCTGGGATTTGAAACTCTGACCTTCTGGTCCGAAATGCACTGGCTGCGTCCGCTGCACCACACTGTGGCCACTGCCATGTTCCGTTCTTTCCCGTATGAAGCTGTAAGGCAAACCGGCCAGGGACAACCTAAGATAAGTTACCCGGATTTGGGTGTGAATTTTACCAGGCACAGCGAGTAAGTTTTGAGAGAGAGGCCACTGTGCCAGAATGTGAATGCCAGTGGCAATTTTGTTCCCGAGTGAAATAGCAACTGTACCCTTCACCTTTTGTGCAGGTAATGCCTCAGCCCGCCTTCTTCATTAGGTGTGGAGGGGGATGGACCCCACGGGCCCCTGCTTGTTCCGAACCATTTTTGTTACACTCGGGATTTCCTGGCGACCGTACAGAGAGCGTCAGCGCCATTCTGACCTCTGCGCCGAAAGCGAGCCGTCATGAGTGCGCCCCGTCCTCCCCCTGTGGCCGCGCCGTCCGGCGATGCTCCAGAGCCCCGGTGGCCGTTGCTTGTCGATTCCAGATGCTACCCTTCAGCTTCAGAGGGGATTGTTCTGCGCCGGTGAAGAGTGTCAGCGCCATCCCTTGCCTCCCGCGCCGAGAAGGGTCCGTCAGCCAGAGGCTTTCCAATCATGGCAAGGAGCCAGCCAGAGGCGCAGAGCTGAGTGGGGCCGGCCTGAAGATGCCCCATCCAGTGAAGCTGCGGCGGAGAAGTGGAGCCAGAAGGCTTTGCGCTGGGTTCCCCAATCCGTTCAGAGGGGGCGTGTTTGCGTGTGCAGGAACAGGATCATTTGCTGTAATCCGCGCCGACCAATGGCGCTCGGGGGAGGAGCCGTGTCCTATGATGCAGGTAGCAATGGCCACCGCCATGAGAACCTCGTGGCCATCCGGAGTCAGGCCTATGATGCAGGTAGCAATGGCCGCCGCCATGAAGAACCGCGTGGCCGTCCGGAGGCAGGATCTGCGGGAAGCAAGTACCTTCGGCACTTGAAACGCGCTGGCACCCACGTGCTAGGAGGCAAAGGCTGCCGCGAGGGCTTTTTCCACCCTTGTGATCTTTCTAGAGCCCTTGAGAGCGCTGGATATCAAGCTCGCTGCTGGTTTTGGAGGCCCTTAGGCACACCCTGAGCGGCCGGCGCAGCCTGCGGTCGGGGTGGAGTCCCTTAGCAACACCCGTATCGGCGGCAGCCAGCTGGCGGGGAGTCAAGCTGAGAGCGTCTGGTACTGACCTTAAGCCGCAGCCCTATGTAAAATTGAGAAAGCTTTGGACAGAGTGTTAATGCAAGTTTTCATGCCATAACAATGCTGAGAAGAATAAGAAACACGCAAACAGGGGAATCAGAGACTGAGAGCGTTTGGTTAGGAGCTTAAGCGCAGCCCAGTAACTTGAGAAAGCTTGGACAGGGTATATAATTCAAGTTTAAATGCCATACAATACTGAAAATAAACAAGAAAAACGCAAACAGTAAGCATTTTTTAAGATTTTGAGAATGGAGGCACATGGTCCGCTGGAACAAGGTTCCGTCGGTGACCGCTCAGAATGGAGCGTGGTAACAATAACTACTAGCAAGTGACAATGCTCTGACAAGAATGAAGCAAATTAGATCACAAGATACATAACGCTTAGATTTTCTTTAAGTTAAATTTTGTGGAGAGTAGAAAGGTCCTTCTTGCTGGCAAGGCGGAAGAACTGAAACTGGCTAGCTAGGTGGCGGGCATTGGGGTGGGGCCACGGTGGCCCAATGCTCAGAATG
This sequence comes from Ichthyophis bannanicus, assembly GCA_033557465.1. Lineage (NCBI taxonomy): Eukaryota > Metazoa > Chordata > Amphibia > Gymnophiona > Ichthyophiidae > Ichthyophis > Ichthyophis bannanicus. The sequence goes on along the minus strand of CM066031.1, from coordinate 1,580,701,112 downwards.
GCAAAGCCCTTCTGAGCTATGGAGAGTACTCTCCGTCTCCGGGCGCCGTCGTAATGACGTCACCATTTTTGGCTGACTCATCCTGCTTGTCCCATAGGAGAACCTCCCCTATATCTTCTACAGAAAAGAACCAAGCAAAGAATTCATTCAGTCTCTCTCTGTTATGGTCTTGTCTTCCCTTTATCGTCCCTTTTACCCCCTCTATTATCTAATTGTCCAACTGCCCCTCTCACAGGTTTTGTGCTATGAATTCACTTCAAAAAGTTTTTATTATGCCCTTTTTTAACTTCCATGGCAAGTTTGTTCCAGAGTCTCACTCTTGCCTGCCTTATAAATGCCTTGCATTTAACTTTCCAGTGCTTATGTTGTTCCCCATATTCATCATTTTGTGCTCCTTTTTTCCCATTTCCTGATAATGCTTTTTTTTGCTACAAACAGTCTCTTCTCTGACCTCACCTTTTAAACCAGTCTGGCAGTTTTTTGCCCTTCCTGTCCATTTTTCTTAAATACATCCTGTCCTGGGCTTCCAAGATAAGTATTTTTAAACAATGCCCATGCTTGATTTACATCTATGCTTAAACCTTTGCAGCTGCCTACTTTTAGTTTTTCTTAACTATTTTCCTCCTTTAAATCATAGTCCCCTCCCCTTTTGGAAAATTAAAATGTAGTACTGTGAATTTTCCTTTCCTTCTTCTCTCCATGTATTACGTCAATGCCATCATGCTATGATCACTATTGCCGTGGCCCCCATTAACTTTTCCTCTTTGCACCCAGATTTTGTGTTTCCACTAAGGACGAGATTCAAATAGTTTTTCCTTCCTCGCTTAGTGACATAATATCAGCTGCTCCAAGAAGCATTCATTTATATTCATCTATAAACTTTATCTTCCCTACCATGTCCTGCTATTACATTTTACCCAGCGCGATACCAGGAGTACTGCTCACTCATACATTTTTTAAAATACTGTAATATACTGAAATTTACTGTAACCTGGGGTTAAAAGGGGTTAAATAAATAATCATTACCTAGGACGCCTTGGAATGGTCCGGACTGTCTTCAGCAGTCAAGTAGCGGTTTTTTTTTTTCCTTGTCTGTCGCTGTTGCGGAGCAGTCCCAGGGCTGGCAGATGGCAGCAAGAAATCTGATTCTGTTTGTGTTTTTTCACCAAACTGTTCCCTGTTGCTGCAGGAAAGGAATAGAGGTGCCAATGAGCACGGACTTTTGGTCGCTTCGCTTCCCAATAAGTGCTTGCGGGGAAGAGAAATGCCACTGTGTATTTTCCTTTTTTATAGTAAATAATAAGGGCTTGCTCAGGGGCAGTCCGAATGGAAGCTGGGCTGTGATAAAAAGAAAGCAGCATCAGGATGGGACCATGCCCACATTGAGCTGTGCTCCCCTGGCTTTTACTAACTGCGGCCAGCCTGTGTGCCTGTCCAGGGGTCCTGGGGCTGTGATCAGGGTCAACCGCATGTAACTTCAGCTGTCCTCATCAACAGAGAGGAGCTGCTTGAAGAACCGGGGAGGGCTTGCGGTTGCTGAGGGTGGCCCCAGTGTAGGGGAGGGCCTGGAGTTGCTCTTGTTTGTGTGTGGGGACTATTCCCTGACTCTGGGGAGGCCGGAGGAGTTGGTTGATTGCTGGTCAGGGAAAGAATGCGGTGTTGGCGTATGCCCCTAAAAGCCCAATCACATAAGCAAGTTGCTTGGGGCCATGGGGGGAAGGGGGTGTACGCAGGACGAGCAACTAAGCATGTCCCAGTCCAGTCTAGATAATACCTGGCAAATAAGAGAACAAAACAGGAAAAGAGAGAGACAACATTTTCCAGGCAGATACCTTTTTATTTACTGCCTATAAGCAGGGCTGGCACATAGTAAACTATCAAGGAGTCCCACACTACACCACAGTAACTACGCTTGGTAAGTTAGACAGTCATTAGCATAGCAGTTTGTACTCACGTGGGTTAGAGCAGAATAGCAATTTGGAACAGAATTCTCTGGGCCCCTTGCTTATCTAGGTTTGCATATCTGGAATGTACCTAACGGCTAGGATTCCCTGATTGGTCAGTTGAGGGGTGGCTACCTTATCCTCCCTGCAGTCTAAGGTATTTGTGGCGAAAACCCTACACCTTTGTGTGTGTGCCTGAGACGATAACTCTATCAAAGGCATCTCTCTACCTTCCCCTTCCCATTCTTTTGTCAATTGGTTGTAAAGATAGTTTATCTCGTTTTAGCCTGTGTGGTATTCTTGTGCGGCTGCTTCTGTCCTTTGTTGCCAGATATTTTCAGCCATCAAGCCCTGTTCTTCGAGCATGCTATCCCCATTCCCATCTCATTCCCAGCCCTTTGATTGCCCTTCTTGTCCCAGGAGGCAATCACACCTTTTGCTCCTTCTTCCCTCCCTCATTTCTCTCTTGGCCATTGTTTAGTCCGGTCCTTGAGCCAGAGTGGGGATCATGTCTGATGTACGTCTCTGATGCTCAAAACATACTTGAGACTCGATCAGTGGAATTTCAGAGACAAGGAGAGTAGCATTCATTTGTAAATGAAAAGCAAGCTTTGAAAGTCTGCACCGAACCTGGGAGACACTGAATGCAACAACATACAGTGACTAGAAGAGCAACACCTATGATTCCATCGAACATAAATTGTTGTAGTCCCACCCGTAGTTTCCAAATCTCTCAGCAATGTTTCCTAAGCCATTCTTTATCGTCCCCCCCTTAAAAATAATATCCTGGAGGGGTCTCTGTCAATCTTGCATGACATTAATATGGTAGGTTTCTTCCGATTAGACTGCGCATGCCCCCCTGGGCAGTAGGGAGATAATCAAGGGCCCCTTGATTCTATATTGCAAGGTTTCTCTTCTGACCCAATTCTTCCTTAACATTTTCCAAAAGCTCCTGCCAGTTTCCCATTCAGGTAAGCAAATAAAATATAAGTAAGAGTACAGATGAGCTTTTATGATTCATCATAACACCTACCCTAAAGAAAACACGGGGTATAAATTCCTTTCCCCACTGAGTCCTCATCATACTGGGTCACTATATGATCTAAGGCTTTATTATGGCCTTCTTTAGGAGATGGAGATCTCAGGTTCCTTAACCGTCTCTCAGGGAGTTTAGGGGTGATTTGCACTCCAGGGACCACAAGGCCAATAAAACAAGGTACCTTTTCCTCCCCTTTGGAAATACAGAGCGCCCTGAATCCACATACCCTTAAGTTACCTGGAAGAGGTTCCCAGGAAGCTAGTCTAAACCTATAAGTAGAGGGTAAAGGGAGCAAGAGGAAATAATTTGCATAACAAAGTTATTTAAATCTGGAGAGGTGATTATATGTGAGGTGTGGTCATAAAGACTAAGAGTGCTGGAGGGTCCCAGAATTGTTCGTAACTTACTTTCATATATGATGTCTATACAGGAGACACTCACTTTTCTCCCTAAGTTTCTGGCCTTTTCCATTCTCTCTGGAAGCAAACAGTCTCGGGGCCTAAATTTGTCAGTGAAATGAAGGTAGAAGACAGTATTAAAAGCTTTTGGATCGGGTGAAGCTAGTGATATTCTAATCAACGTATAGCAACCTCTATGCGTATTACGGTAATACCACTTTGATAGTGTGAAGGAACACTGGTAACAAATCCTAACAATCTTGGCTTGTTCTTAAGACAACATCGTTAAGTCATTTTACATGTAAATTTTGTTCCCAATGACCAAAGTGATCCGGACTTTCAGGGTCATAGTTCGGGGTGGCAACAATGCTTTGGTTTTTTAGGCACCTTGCAACCTCATGGTGACCCCACCAAGTTCTTGTTCAGCAATGTTTGTTTATTACCTGCAGAGCCTGAATCACACCCTAACCCACAAAAAGAATCAACCTTTATACAAACCGAAGCATTATGAGAAGTAAACCTAAGAGTACCTTATACGGCTCTGGCTTTGGACATAAAGAAGGATAAGGCCGGTATTCCAACTTTCATCAGATTGGAGGACCGGCCTGAGTAATCCTTATATGTATGACACAGGCAGCGATCCCTCGTCCCCCTAGTCTGGCTTCCCTGTAATGCCATAGAAAAAAAAAAAGCCAGGGCTTTTCACGGGCAGGAAGACAATGCATAACTATAAGTAAACATCATTCTAAAAGGGCTTGTGACTATGGAGGTTACCCATATCCTACCACATTCAGTTCAAGAAATATAACAATAACTAAGAATGCAAACAGAAGAAAGAAAAGGAGGTATACAATATTTTCAGTCCTTAACGTTCTTCTGTAAAGAACTGGAGTTTCTTCTGGCAAAGGTTGGTCCCTGCAAAAAGATAGCATCAGGCATAGAGAGTCACAATATCAGTAAAGATAAGATTATTTCAGTCCTCTTGAGCTTTATCTTCAGGCCTTGGTCCTGGTATACCCTCCGTGCACGTCTTTTCGTCAGGAGTCTTCTCTCCTCTGTCCTCACCAAGCTGCTAGGCTTTTGTCTGCCCCATCGTCCGCTGCTTCTCGTCCTGGTCCATGTGCTTGTGGGGGGTGGTGCATGCTTGCAGCGTTGTAGTGATTCCAGGGGAAAAAAATTTCCCATTTACTGTCAACTTTAACTGCAGTCGGGGTGGTCCATAACACTTGGAAGGTCCCATTCCACGGTGACTTTAGTGTTTTGGCTGTCAATAGGTCTTGATGAGGATCCACTCTCCAGGTTGGAAATGAATGTGCAGACCACATCTAATGAACTAGGCTGGAACTGTTGTTCATACCTGTGGAGAGAGGACAACTGCTGCTGCTGCAAAATATAAGAATTGAGGTGAGAGTCTTGTAAAACATATGTAGGAAGCTCCGGGGGTTGGAGTCCGCCACCTAGAGGTGGTCCTTCCATATAACAGCTCGTATGGGGAGACTTTAAATCTTCCCCTTGTGGCTGTGCGGATATTCAACAGAGCTAAGGGTAAAGCAATCATCCAAGTCCGTTTGGTTTCTTTGCAAAGGTTTTAACAGTTTGTTTTTTAAGGTCTGATTCATTCTCTCAACTGTGTCCTGAACTCTGAGGATGCCAAGGTGTGTGGATTTTTCCAGGTGACACCCAGAAATGCAGACAAAGTTGGAAGCAATGACCCTAGGTGCACCCTAGTGTGGCACCATTTTCCTTTACCAATATTTTGTTGCAACCTGCTGAGCCTTTTTATTGGTAGTAGGAAATGCTTTAACCCATCCAGTGAATTGATCAACAATAACTAATACAGATTTAAACCTTTTGGCAGGATTCAAGTCAGTTGAATCAATTTGCAATCTCTCAAAAGGACCAAAAGCCCATGGTTTTTTGCACCCCCCCCCCTTGGATTACTTGCTGCGCACAACAAGCAATCCTTTACAATCTGTTAGAGCCAGGGATTAGACTCCAGGTGCAAACCTGAATCTCCCACTTCATAGCTGACCAATGAGTTCTTTGCTGGCAACAATCTTAACAGCTGCATTACCTGAGGAGTGGGGATAGCTACTCTGCCCTCTGGTGCAGTCCATGACCCCTCCCGGTGATGATTAGAACCCCAGGACATCCATTGTTCTACACTGTCTCAGGGGGTAAATTCGTCTACAGAGGACCAGGGGACATCTGCATCACTTAGGCAGACAGGAGGCTTGCATGTATAATGAGGTATAAGGGGGTAGAAAGGCAGCCTTCTGAGCCGCATAATCAGCCAGTTCCATTACTTTATAGAGAGAGGATCAGAGTCTCGGGAGTGACCTTTACAGTGCATGACAGAGATAGCTTCAGGGAGCTGAATAGCTTCTAATAATTCCCTGAACTAACTGAGCATGTGGCAATCTTAGTTCTTGCTGAGGTGAGAAACCCTCGTTGTCTCCCCAACTGACCTGTGGATTGAATAATACCACCGTTATACCGGCTATCTGGAGGAGTAAGCCTAATGGTTAAGAACCACTGGCCTGGTAACCCAGAGACCAGCAGTCAATTCCCACCATCATTCCCCATGACCTTGGTAGTCCCATACCCCGCCATGGCCTCAGAAAAATCCAAGTCACCAATTTCCCTGTTTAATGTATATTACCAAACTTAAGTTTCAATGTAAACTGCTTTGAAATTGAAATGAATAAAGCAGTATATATAACCCTGTTAAATAAATAATTTTACAGCCACATATGCAGCTAATTCACAGGCACGTGTGAGAGTCACGAGCTGTGCTGCTTGTGCCCTAATAATTAGATGGGAATACAGCAGACTCTAACAACGGGATCAGAAGAATCTGGTGCACTGATTGCATAACCTTTTAAAACTCCCAACACAGAAATAGGGTCAAGTCAGGATTTTCCCAAGGGAAACATCAGAAAGATCAGGGCGGGGTTTCTCATTGAGGCTGCACTATCTGGCAGTAATCATGATGAGATTCTCCATCATCAGGATTAGGGCACCAGAGGTAGCGGGGTTTAAAGTGTTAGGTCTGACAAAGGTGAGACTTACTATGAGTCAGAAGTTCATTCTCGTACCTATTTAGTCTAGCATTTGAAAAGTGTTGAGTGTTCTTCTGATTTAGCAGCATGTGGAACAGAATGGGGATCTAACCACAGTCAGTGCATGTCCCTGTACAAACTCATTTTACTTTTTCCACCACTAGCAGCAGTGGCAAGTAGTACTCTCAGCCAACTTACAGATCCTTGGTCCACTGGGTCTAACTGGCCATGAAAAGTACGCTCTGGGTCGTTTACGTGGTCCGACTCTTGAGTGAAGACCCCTGAAGCCACCCCCTTCGTTAATGGACAAAGAGGGTGAACGGTTTACGGTAATCTGGGAGACCCTAGGGCTAGGGCTGTGGACAAGGCATGGTTCAGCTGATCAAAGCAATTGCTTGCCTCTTTAGTCCATTACCGTGCATCGGGTTCCTCTTAAACGTGTGATGGCCCAGTGAGAAGGTTTTAGACAGTTTCCCCCATACCCCTGGATCCAGGCTCAGCAAAACCCCGGCCATGGGTCCCAAGACATATTCTTCTTACTGACTTTTAGTATGTGGCTTAGGACAGTTTATGAATACCTTGAAGTCTGCTTCCAGATAATTTCCTCTGATCTTCTGATAGCACATGGCCCCATAGTGTACTTCCTTTTGGGCAAACTGAATCTTTGTCATGGAGACTTTTGTAGCCTTTGTACGCTAAACTAATTAAAAGGGGTCGTTAGGATCCTGCACATCTTGCTTCCCTTATGAGGACATTCCACGTTTAAATTGGGGCCCTATTGGACTCACACTGGTAATGGGTATTGATTCCATGGATTATTTGGTTTGAGGAACCCCCTAGGTGTTGATATTTGATTAATGACAGCATTCCAATAGCTTAGTCATAGGTTTTTCTCATTGCACTTTTCCTTACTGTCTCTATTGTTTCAACACCGAAGTGGCCACAGATAAGTATTGCAATTTACTTTCTTAACCATTACAAGCATTCTCTTTTGCTTAGTCTGTGCCTTATATCAGGAGGTGCAATTGTCCTTTTTAACAATCCTCACATGAAAGTGAACATGGCAAGCATCATCAGGGTCTCCTATACCTCCCCAGACCCTTACAGCTTCCTTAAGTTCTTGAAAGAAATTGTAAAGGTGTTCATATCTTGGTTTGTGGTCTTCACTTCATGCACTTTCTCCCAATTAACATTCCCCTTATGGGCAGCCCTAACGAATACCTTCCAAAATGCAGAGCATGGAAGATCGAGGTGAGGTATTTTTCCTTCCCTCCTGCCTGTCATGGTCCCAATTGGGATTACAGGCAAAATCATCATACAGCAAAGGCTTCTAATACCCTGGGGTCTATCATTATCTCCAGTTTAATAGTGGTGCAGGCTTCTTTGGCAGCCCTAATAACCTCTGGCCCCAGTCCCCAGCCTTCAGGAGAGTCTGAAGGAGTACCTGGCAGTCCTTTCAGTCTGCCTCATGCTTAAGGAAAATAGTTTTCAAAAACTTTAATAACTCCTTCTAGATCATCCCTCCACTGAGGGGTGGTATTTTTCCCCAGTTGAGGAGTTCTGCGAGTGGATAAACGGACATAGACCTTGCGGTCTTTAACTTGTCCATCAGTCCCCCCATCGTAGGGACAACTTATAACTTTCAAGGGCATTTGGGGTAGTTATATTGTAGGCATTATTAGAAGGTATTCTAGCTTAAGTAATATTTGGCATATCTTGGACATTGGTGGTAATGTTTGGCAAATTTACAGATTTGGTACAGGGAGATGAGAGCATGTTCTTTTAGAAATGCGCATCTCCCTCTTCCAGGGACATTGTTGCCTGCGCTGAACTTTCTTTCTGCCTGTGGGGGCCTGGGTGTCCTGATTAACTGACCCCTGGGATACTCAAAAACTTACCTTAATGGGGTGCACTCTAACCTCATGATGGGAAGGTCATCTGGAGGCTCCAGAACATCAGGTAACCTCGGGGTAGTCAGTTAAATTATACAGCAAGGGGATCATCCTAATCCTGCTAAGGAGTAGGGGGCCCTTCATCCGTTCTCTTTACTACAGGACCAACACTTTTCTGACAATTTTTCTCAAGACAGAATGTCATAGAATTTTTCAAACAAATAATAATAATAATCAAGTTAATGCATCTTTTGGTCCTGTTTAGAATGCGTCTAAGATTTGCAAGAACTGGGAGGTCAAAGGACCCACCCTTTTTTAGTTAGGACCGATTTGGACAGATTGGCCATATCTGGGCAAACTGGGGAGGGGGGGGGGGGTGGGGGGTGGGGGGGGGTGGGGGCGGGGGGGGGGGGGGGGGGGGCTGGGGCGGGGGGGGGGGGGGGGTGTGGGGGCGGGGGGGGGGGGGGGGGGGAGGGGGGGGGGGGCGGGGGCGGGGTGGGGGCGGGGGGGGGGGAGGGGGGTGGGGGGGGGGGGGGGGGGTGGGGGGGGGGGGGGGGGGGGGAGGGCGGGCCTGGGGGCGGGGGGTGGGGGGGCGGGGGGTGGGGGGGGGGGGGGGGGGGGGGGGGGGGGGGCGGCGGGGGGGGGGGGGGGGGGGGGGGGGGGGGGGGGGGGGGGGGGGGGGGGGGTGGGTTTGTGGTGGGGGGGGGGGGTTGGGGTGTGGGTGGCGTGGGGGGGGGGGGGTGGGGGGGGGCGTCCCCCAGTTGTCTAGAACGCATGCAAAGGTGTTTTCCGTCCGGGACCCTTAAGAAGCCTTGAAATTTCCCATTCTTACTTCCCACCAAGCCTCTAAGGAGTGTTTAAACCTAACACCAAGTCTATAAATGAGGGAGGTGACCAATTCCCCACCGGTGATTAATTTTCCTCTACCTGGAAACTTGTCAAGTGTCTTTCTGTCTCTTCCCACAGGCTATCAATCATCTTCTCTGGACCTCCCACTTATCACTCACACTTTCTCGCCCTTCAGGATCAAGGAAGGTTTTCCCTGGTAACACATGACCTTAGTGGGTGCACCCTTGGTGCCAGTCCCAGATAATACCTGGCAAGGCCAGCGAGAACAAAACAAGGAAAGAGAGAGACAAAATTTCCAGGCAGATACCTTTCTCTTTACGGCTATAGCAGGGCCTTGCTCATAGTAAGCTATCAAGGAGTCCAGCACTCACATAGGAAACAAGCTGGGTTTTTATTATTCAGTCTTAGGCATAGGCAGTCTTGTTGTCACGTGTGGTTAGAGCAGAATAGCAATTTGGAGCGGAATGTTTGTCATGGGCCCCTGGCTTATCTAGGTGGCCATATACTTGGAATGTCAACCTCCATAAGGTTGTACTAGGACAGATTCCCTGATTGGTCAAGTTGATGCCGGGTGTGTGCCCGCTCTTTCACCTGTTTTTTATAGCACCTCTCCTGTCAGTGTAAGGTATTTGTGGCTAACACCCTACTATCACCTTTGTGTTGCTTCTCCGTGATTCTTTTTCTGAGAACCGATAACTCTTAATAACTAAACCGAAAACCTGTTTCCCACATAAATAACCACCCTAAAAAAGAGAGAAACACAACACCACATACAATTTTTGTTGGAACGCACACCTCGAAGGAAGGAAAAAAATCCCCTTCTCGCAGTGTGTTGTTTCCGTTTATCTATCTCATTTTTTAAAATTTAGGGACGTTCAACCCTGTATTACAAAGGACGCGACGCTTTTTTGGGACCATAAACCTCTCATTACCAACCAGTAATTACGGAATATGGAAACAGTACTTATCTTTGAGCTTTCTTACCACTTTCCTTGTGATACAACAATCGAGCAAGTTCCTCCCAAACGATCCCCATAGCGGTTTCTTGTTCCAGTTCATGCTAATGTATCATAAGCAAGATGACCAACCCCCCATGCTCAACTACATCTCCACCATTAGCGCTGCACACTTCCGTTCTGGTGTGCTATGCTATTGATCAAAAAGAGGAAGCTCAAGATGGTTTCCATATCACCTGTTCCAAAATCTATCCTCGAACATATAGGAGAGAAAACATCAAATCCAAAAGAGATACTTATCTCAAAGGAATAACCTTCATAATAGGCAACCATTCCAAAAAGAGGCCTTAGGGGTATGTTTACTAAACATATCCTAACTGTGTGGGGCCGACAGGTAGTGGTGCTTGTGCCATATAAGGAGTGGGCGTTCCGGCCCGGAAAAGAATACAAACCCCGCGATCTCCTTATGCGCCAAGGGTGACGCGGCGCCCATTGTGAGCCCCGCACCTTCAGCGCGTGGGAAAGCTGCGCAGGAGGCATAAGGGGCGCCGATGATGTGGTATAGCAGAAAAGAGCCGGAGGCCACAGCACAATGGTGAAGAACGCCGACACAGTGGTGCAGGGATCAGGGGTTTCAATCACCCCGCAGTGGCCCAACGATAGATGGCTAGTCTCAGGGCGCTATTTTACGAGGCACAGGAAAATAGTGGGCTTTAGCAGAAGGCGGTCCCGCGCTAATATTGTTTTACACGAGTGGCCCCATATCAATAGTGTGCTGGCATAAGCGCCGCGACAGTAGCTTTTCTGGGAGCCCAGAAGCAGAGCCACAGCACACCATGGTGTGAAGACTTGCTGACCAGTGGTGCAGGGATCAGGGGTTCAAATCCCCCGCAGTGCCCAACGAAGCACTGGGGCTCGGCTCAGGTGCTATTTTAGAAGGCCACAGCATATATAGTGGGCAGCGAGAAGTGCGGCGACGCGCTAATATGTTACGATTGGCCTATTGACCATAGTGTGCGGCATAATGCGGCGCGATCGTTCTGGGAGTGCACAGAATACCGCAGAGGCCACAGCACCTAATGGTGAAGACGCCGACCAGTGGTGCAGGGATCAGGCGGGTTCATCCCCTGCTAGTGCCCAACGAAGACAAGCTGGCTCGGGCGCTATTTTTACGAGGCACAGAAATAGTGGGCAGCAGAAGGCGGCCGCGCTTAACTATGTTACTACGAGGGATCAGAGTTTCATGTCCCCGTTGTGCGCAAGTGAAAAAGTCTGCATGAGGCATATGCATTGTCTGTCATGGGTAATATTGCCCTCGGAGCCTCTTTGATTTTGGCCGGCATAAATAACAGCGGGCTGTACGTTTGGGGAGGTATGAGGCGTTGTGCTGATATGCAAGCACAGAAATAGAGCCACAGAACAATGTTTAAGACACTGACCAATGATGATTGGTGTAATCCCCTGCTGTGCCCATTTCAATAAGGCTGGCTGAGCCATTACCTATTATCTATGAATATTGCTCGAGGATACATTTTCCTGGTGTCCTGTAATTACTATTTCTGCTAGCAAATGCACTCTCAATGCACTGTAATATAAGGTGATGAGAAGGCGCCCCACAAGGTACCCTAGAGGGCACATTTGGAAGTCCATTGTCCACCATGACACCCCACAATGTGGTTTATAGGGCCCATCATAGGTTGCTGTATGAGGCAGGGCAAGGTCCTAGCACTGTTTGTGCTGTCAGCACTATGCATTGTAACTAATGCAAATATCAAGTAGGTGTGCAGACATGCAAAAAGGAACAGCTCAGTTAGCCCAATGTTTAGGACATGGACCGATGGTGCAGGGGTTATGGATATAAATGAGCAGTGAATAAGGCTGGCATAGGTACGTGTGTTGGCTGCATGCAAGTGTGCAGCAATCTGTGATTCCATCTAAAAAGATGAACACCCTAGTGCCGATAAATTAATGTACCATGTATGGTGCACCAGAACGCACATCGTAAACAAACACGGCAGTAAAGGCGAGTTATAATGTTCCCCAGCGGAGATATTGAAAGGTTTTCAACTCCCAGGGCACCATAGTTGGAACCCCATAAGCTGCCTGAATCAAAGGTGTGACATAATATGACCCAAGGATGTATAGGTGAAATCACAGACGTTTGCCAAGAGCCGGAAGATCCACCAATGTGAAGTACAACACAGGTATGTGCCAAACCCACATGTAGCCCAAACACTGCACAGAGCTGAAAGGAAAGACATTGCTGAAGTTACAGAAGCATGTATATCACAGCTGATGGAGCACACAACTCAGACCGAGGCCATGTGTCAGCTCCAGAAATGGACAAAACATATATATGCATGTATGTCCTTGTGCTTGTATTTATTTCCATGTCATATATACTGCAGTATTTGGTATCAGTGCGGGTTACAGAGAACACAATAAAGACCAGTATAAACAGGAGCATAAACAGGGAAAAACATGGATGAACTATTTACATGGAATATATGATCAGTTGAACCTGTTAACATACTCAAACTATTGACACACATCTGACTGAATGATAGTAAGAAGGAGAAGCTATGGTGAAATTTGTGCTGGGACTGTTCTGTTGTGTTACTGGGTCAAGCTGTAGCTAAGGCACAGAGTGATAGTAATGTACCATGCCTGAATGATAGTGTGTGACAGAGGATGGGAAGATGTGGGCAGCAGAAACGGCATAAATGCAGGATAGGTGAAATATCAGGATGACAAGGGAGTAGCAGTGCTATGCAGAGCACACACACGAGAAGGCATCCTGGGATAGATGAAGTGCAGTAATGTGGAGGAGTGCAGGACATGGTGTACCAGCATGCACATCAGGGTAGGATGGCATAACAGCTGGCAGACATAAGATGGACAGAAGGATGGTACCCAACTCTGATGAGGGTACAAGGTGCTCACAGCACTAATCTGCACACAAATGGCTGGCATACAAATGCAAACCACCTCTGCAGGACAAGCATACACATCAAGAGAATCAGAGAGGCCTACCACCTACCACCACTACCACAAAGGCCAATGCACCAACCGGTAGACCACACCACCACTGTGAGCTCATTAGCCAAGGCTGCATACAAAAATAGTGTGGCCATCATACAAGATGCCTGCTGGCTGGCCGAAAAGGCAAACCCACAACAGTAATCATGAGCAGAAGCACATGCATATCTGCTGTGTACAGATCAGATCACAGTCTGTATTATGGACCAGGGACACATGCACACACACACACAATCACATGTTATGCAGTGGATACAGCATGCAATAGAGGAAAGAAACTAAACCCCAAGGGCGTCAGAGGATGCTCGGGGGAGCTAGTTAGCAAGCAGGGACAGTACAGCAGATAACGCAACATGAAAGCAGGTGTACCACCACACCAGCTGAAACACAGCACTACCAAACACACAGGTTGCACTGTCATGTAAACCCCATAAAGAAAGCCACCTATTTGACAGATAATACCTGAGGCCTAGGCAGCACAGAGTGCACACCTTGCTGTAGAGTGAAGAGAGGGAAGGGTGTGTGTAGAGGCGATGAAATTGCTGGTACCTAATGGTCCAGGTAGCACAACAGAAAAGAAATGGGGGAAGCACATGTGGGGATCAAACCTGCAAACTACTGAATTAAAACACATGCCAATAACCACTCTCACCAACAGCACACTGAGCACAAGCCAGAACAAATAATACAAATGCAGGGTCTGTTTGGGAACCTGTAATACCCAGTGATGTGGCAAATGGCAGACATATACACAGCTGCCACTGTACAAGGATGTGAGCCCAGTGGCACATGAACATGACCAGCAAATCAGCCGATACTGGTGTAAATGTGCGCAAAGAGCAGAGGAGTAGCCCTAGTGTTGCAGAAAACTGACCTTGACACCAAGCAAACAGGCCTAAGATCACACTAGCACCCTATGTGGCCTAGGCAAGGCATGTGACCCCCCATGACCTTGGAGGAAAGAGCCGACAATCTATATACACTGACATTGCCTAGAAAACCATGGGCTTACAGGGTCACACGGAGTCAGGACTGATCAAAAGGCACACATTGCCATTGCATGTTTGTGAACATGATCAAGCAGCAATAGAGACAAATGTCTGTCACATACATATCTTTATTTGGGTTAATGCTCACAGGGTACTGTAGACAGTGCTATCATGATATCAAGGTGAGTGCATCCCTGGTCAATGAGAAATAACCATTTAGCACGGCAACAAATCACATCCCACAGAAAGGACACTGCATTGAACCCAAATGAGGGACACAAGATATAATGTGCATCAGGTACATACTATGCACTGGGCAGCAGGCCCACAACCCCCACCTGCTAATGCATGCCTCAAATGTGTACCGCACATATGAGGTCATGTAGGCTGTAGGGTGTCATCATGAGGATCGACAACACATCACCTGTCCACCCAAACATAGCCATCCGGCAACACAGGAGGCACACAAACTAAAAAAACATATGTTGTCACAATGTTGTAATGGTGAAAAAACATTATGGAAGTACTGTCCAAACTCACCCCCAATGCCTGATATACAAATCAGAAAGGCGACAATGTAGACCCAAACAATCCTCCAAAGCATAATGAGCATCTGCTAACAGGTAGCAGAGGTACATGAACACAGAGAGAATACAAACAACACAACCTGCAGAAAGCTGCAGAGATGACACCATGCTGGAGGTCCCCTGCAGTGTTTGTTGGGTAGACAGTGTTTGGGACACATATCGCACGGGACATGGAATGAGGAATTGAGGAAGAACAATGGACACCCACACTGCCACACAGCAAATATAATTGGGCAATGAGAGGGTCATTCCCGCAGGGGATAAGCAGAACGTACAGATGTGCAATACAAGGTATGTACATACATGCAGAGTGTCACGTCTGTCATTGAAAACAACACAATAACCAGAATGTTGATATGGGCAAACATCTTACAGGGACCACACCGAAGACATAGGTCCACATGCGGTGGCTCACCAACATAGTCAGTCATAAGCACAACCACCATCCGCAGACCAACATGATACAGTGATGCCACACATGCATGTAAACACCCTTTGGCCAATGCAAAACATTAATCAAGAATGGTGGTGGGCATGAAAGCGTTGTTGGGGCAAAAACTCTATCATGTTCCGGTGTAGGTCAGGTGGACATACCTAATACGACCGCTACATCGTTGCCCCAATGGCACAAATATGTCTGTATGCTTGTGATCAAAAAAAAAGGTGACTGTAACCTGTGTGCCAAGTCACACACATGTCGAAAACACCACAACTCTACAAATGTGGAGGTATGTACAACATACAGTGACAATGTCAGTCCCTGCTACAAACAGCGTCCAAAGAGCAAAGTGTATCTGCAATCAAACAGGTCAGGTCACAGCTTCCCAGGCAATCCTGGCCATTCATAGTCAGGTGTCCACATCCCAATATGCCACAGTCCGTGACAGGTCATCTGTGTCCCCTGCAATGAGCAGGACCACCAGCCACAGCATGGCATAAACAGTGTGTTGTACAGGTTTGTCATGGCCAAAGCAGCAGTCCAAGGGAAATACTGCCCATCACAGGCATGTGTCCCACTCTCATACGTCAAACATCCAATGGCACAGGTATCCAGGAAACATTCCATGGCTGTCATTCCCCCAACAGGTGTTTGATGGGGAGTCCAGATGCACTGTACGAAATGTGTTTGGTATGTCTTCTGTCCTGTGTCAGGAGAGGATAAGTAGGGTCACATTAGACACCTTGCAAAAAGAACACAAATAGCAGAGAGTTACACCTTACAAAATACAGAAGAAAGGGATGCAAGGGCAAACGTGACATGATATGAACAGAAACAAAATTGCATATTGTTAACATCATGAAATATCAATGTAGACACGGGTGTCACATGGATATGGTCATGTCCTGTTCCATGTCACACAGGCATCTCACTGCTACACACTATATGCATCTGTTTGTGTGAACAGAGAGGCAACATGATATGTACATCAGACACACAGTAACACATCAACTGGTACAGCCAGATGTAATCCCCAAATGACAAAGGTGCAACATACCCTGTGTGTGCATCATGTGTATGTCATCGAGTCCTTGAGCGAATACACAGCCACATCAGGTCACCGTGAAGGGAGACAATGTCAGCTAAACATGTAGAATCATCATGTCAAGTCACTGTTGATGCATGTCCACATCATGCTGATACCTGAGATAAAGAAATGTTGTTCAACAGTGGTCCCTCAAAACACCAGACATAGTTCTGCTCACAGCTCGCAACACATGTTGAGAATGTCGACAAGGTAAACAGCAATATGGCAGAGGTAGCACAGTCACCGCTGCCCCCCAGGTGCTTAAACACCTCACAGCACATGATTATGTACTCTGACTGGACAGCGCATCGCCACAGAGTCAACCCACAAACATGCACCCACCCAGTGTGCGCAGGTCAGCGGGACAGCTGTGAGACATGGCCTTTATGTGCACAAGTGCAAATTTGTGGACATGAAGGCCCAGGGACATGCAGTGATACCCTGCTGAGGCTGATCTAACAGTGTTGGGGGAGGCAGCAAGTGTTGGTTCCCTCAAAAACAAACAATACTACAAACACATGTATCTATGCTGTAAAATGGACTGAAACAGTGTTGCAGCATACATAATGGACACAAACACATGGGGATATGTGTGACAACAGGAAGATATGGGTAAGGGAGGCTCAAGGATACAAATTAACAACAACATCTGCACAATAGGACACATCCCAGACGACATGTTCTCCCCCATGACTGCAGGAAGAGACAATGTAGCTGTAGATCCACCTACCCCGGACCACAGCATCCTGGCTGATGTACAGTCATGTGGCAATGCACCACAGCAAGAGCATCCTCACGAAGTATGTCCTGTGCAGTGGAAAACACAAGAGAAACAAACATATGTAATGTCCGAGGTCTGAAACACACACTGCACCTCCCTGTACGCAGCTGTCAGACCCCACAACATGACCTACGGACTGACTGTTCACTATCACACTGTACTGATCTCTCTCATGGGAGAGTCAGGACGGAGGTATTTGCTGCTAAATAAAGGTCCCTGGAATCCCTCTGTCGCCTCCCTTACCTCTCTGTTGTTGTACACAATGGTCTATAGAGGTGTCTGCTCCCACCCTGTTTATGGCCCATCCCATGGTCACAATACTAGTCTGTGTCCCCCATTTTGCCACCAATACCCCCTCCCCGTGTGTAGTGCCCTCCCAATGTTGTCTGTCACCCCACTGTAAATTGCTGAAATACATGGAAATATGCATGAACAGCTCCTGTATCCACGGGTCACAAACATATCCTGCAGTGTACATTTCAGACCCCAAATAATATTGACAGCTGTGTGATGATGATGTGTGGAAATATATGGCAAGGTCAGCGCCACGTCCTCAAAACCACACCCCGATGTGTGTTTGTGACAGGACCATGATGGCTGCATGTCAGCCCCCTGTGTGACAGTGAGAATGTGAAACCATGGATAGCCTACATGTGCGCCTCACACAAATAATGCTCATCTAGGTCTCTGTGTGTATGTGGACATTACAGCCCTCGCCAGGGTGCGCAAGGTAGTTGTTGATGTGTACCCTTGCCCCACACACATCCACAGCATGTAAGATATGCCATACGCCATACTGTGTCAGACAGAGGTCCATCAGGCCCAGTATCCTGCCCCCAACAGTGGTCAATCTAGGTCATATATACCTAGTAGTATCCACAAAATACTCAGGTTCCACAATGCCTGAGCAGGGTCAAGCACCGATTATCCTGGGTCCCTTTGTAATAGTCCTATATGGACCTTTACGCAAGGAACATGTCCAAACTGTTTCCTAAGAACAGAAAAACTAACAGGCCATACAACATCCTCTGGTAACAAGTTCCAGAGTCTGATGACACGTTGAGCCATGTGGCATATGTTGAGATAGCATCAGCTACATATGCCATGTCCCCATGACAAAACAACTAGACACAAAACACACCTACACATGCAGCATAGCACTTGGACACTTTAACCCAACCTTTGCTGATCAGACGTGCATCACATCTGTATGTGTGTACATATGCATCAATGCACGCACTGGCTATATTCCAAAAAAAACAAAAACAATGATATGGCCCCCTGGATGCACACTGCACAGGTCCCCATCCCTCAATATAGCCATGTCAGCCCCAGGTGATGATGTATACATTAGGGCACACTGTGGGGTCGCAGTAACACCTGTCACCACTAATTAACACCATGTTTGGAAGGTAATCATGGCCATGTGTACTGTGCTATGTATGACATGTGTCACCACACACAGGAAACATACATACATAGCCAGCTGACACAAGCAGAACAACCACACAAGCAGCAAAAACGTATACAATATAAACAAATACACCGCAGGAGAACAGTACACAAACATGCACCCCCTCCCACTGGGAACACTGCACCATATGCCTTACACCTTGCCCCACACAGACCATCAAAACCACTAACTGTGTTTGCACAGCAGCTGCTATCAGAACCAGCCATTACCTGGGAATGTGACCCCCAAAAGCTGTGAAAGGCGTATCAACACCCACCCACATAATCCACCAACAGATGCTGCTGTGCCCTGTCTACATTGTTGGTCACACACTCATAGCTATATGTGTCCTTGGGATGTTAAGTTTAATCACAATGCATTGTTGCATCTCAGTGCCATATGTCCTGCAACATCAACCGTTATAAACATCACACACACATAACAGCACATTTATGTGGGAATATATGCAATACGTACCAGAGAAGATGTCTGCAATTAACCTCCGCCTGACCGCTGTGCCCACTTGTGTGTCACCACTGGCACGCACAGGGGGGCACGGTGGATCCTCCTCCAGATCCTCATTAATCTCTGCAGGAATATCGTGCCTGAGAGCAATGTTGTGCAGGATGCAACAGGCTATGATTATCTCTGCCACAGTCACTGGCCTATATTGTAAGGCCCCGCCTGTCTTATCCAGACACCTGAAGCGACTTTTCAACACGCCAAAGGTGCGCTCTATGACAGAGCGGCTGGAGGCATGGGCCTCATTGTACCTCCGCTCTGCACGTGTCCGTGGCTGACGCACAGGGGTCAGCAGCCAGGGGCGACACCCATACCCGGCATCACCTGCAGAAAGAAATGTTGCATGTGAATGCATGAGCGCCTGTACCCCCAAATTGACACAGGTAGAGACGTGAGAAACAAATGCAGAACGCATCCGGACATAATGTACGGACATCACAACTATGTATTTAAGATAAACAGATATATGTTTGGTGAAATCCGACACATGGCTAGGGAGCCTGTACATACATGCCCAATAACCCAACTGTCACAGTTTTACTTCTAGAGATCCGCTATGTGTGGCACATAAGTGTTGTACTGCAGTTGTGGTCCCCATCTCAAACACCTCCAACGTCAGACTAGGACCACCAATACACTGATCACATGTTCAAAGTATATGTCAGCATGGTACACAACACAAACATGTGCTGTGCTGCAATGGAGGCTCACGCCCAGAACATGTATGGCAGTCAGGTGTGAGAAGATCAAAACCACATCAACTCTATTCCCCCTGTCCTCCAAGGTCCACATATCAACATTTATCGGTCTGAAACCATATGCTGTATACTGCTGACCAACAATCGTTTCAGTAGACACCCTCTGCACTGTCTCCATCATGTTCAGAGCCTTTTTCAGCTGTGGTCCACAGAATAGCACACAATAGCCCACATGAGGTTGCAACCATCACATATACAGAGGAAGAGTATCTACCTGGGCATGCGCAACCAACACCTCTCTGTATGCAACTAAGTAGCCCCCTTGCCCTTGCTGCCACCTTCCCACAATGCTCAGCAACTGCAGGATCAGCACATACAATGATGCCTATGTCACGCACATCTACAGTGGCCCAGGGCCCTGCAAACCCCTAGACTGTGTTGCTCCCTTGCCATGACACAGGCTAAATCCATGCCCATACGTATGCAAACATGTACTCCTAGTTGCAAAGGCCAGGAACATCCATTGTAGTTCGCAACACCACACCCCATGTTATCTACTGCACCTGTGTGACAACCCCAGTACTGATTGACTGTGTGAACCTCACACACACATGACAGGGGTAGGTGTATGGATTTCCACGAACATATATGTTACATGACATACCAAAAATACCAGTAACAGACCCGGCACCACAGGTGGGTGTGAATGGCAAACCCCCACCCCCATGTGGGCTGATGCACAAACACACACTAGTGGAAATCTGCTACCAGGACACACATCTGCACACGTGCGTTGTATCAGGAACACCATGATCTGGATATGATCTGAACTTGTTACAATCCTGATGTCACATTCCTATTCATGTACCCTGTTACACTACGTTCTCACTCATGTAACAAGGTAAAATCTGAACAGTTGTCTGTCTGTGTAATGGTAGTTACGTTTTCAAAACGCACAGAGAGCAAAGTGCGCCCACACAAGAGATGCCACTAAAACAGTTACATAGATGCATACCTAAAGAGGAGATATGGAAATACTCACCCAGCAATATACAGTCCCCATATTGTCCCTCCTCGAATTGGCTGAAAAGTGCTGAGTGATGCAGGATATAGGAGTCATGGGTGGACCCTGCAAACCTCGGGACCACATTCAGAATATGCAGATCAGCATCACATACAACCTGAACATTCAGGGAATAGTAGTGTTTGCGGTTGCGGAACGTACCTCCCTGTCTCTAGGCGGGACCAGGGCAACATGTGTGCAATCAATAGCTCCCATCACGTGTGGTATCCCGGCTAACGCCTCAAAGGCCTGGTTCAGGGTCCCCCACTGTTGCCTAGTGTGAGGAAGGGCTATGTAATTCCCCATCCGGCTGACCATGGCACGCAGTACTTGGTGGAGACATCTTGAGAAGGAGGGGCGGCTCATGCCACCCACTGCGGCCACAGATGACTGGAAACAGCCAGAGGCAAAGAAATGTAAGGCAGCAAGGAGCTTGACTAAACCTGGTATGGCATGAGACCGATCAGTCAGGGGCTCGAGGTCAGGTCTTAGATCCTCATAGAGCTCCCTAATAGCCCTTGTGCTCAGTCGGTAAAGGGAGATGACCTGGTCCTCACGCATGCCCTGGAGCTGGGCCCTAGGCCTGTAGAGGCGTGGCTGCCGAGCCTGCACCTCGGCACACCTCCTGTGCCGTTCGCCAACAGCACCTGCTGTGACCGCCCCCACAGCTGCAGTTGTGAGTTGCTGTGGGACTACACCCATGCCTGTGGCCCAGCCCCATGGACACCATCTCCCCTGTCCTGCAACCGCAGCATCTGCCCACATGTCAGGGCACATGCAGCAACATACATCCCTTCCATCACCTCCTCCATCCCGGCTACACAAACACACACAAACACACACACAACCTCCTATGACAGTGACCAGGCCACAAACCCAACACACACACAAACCAAAGGGATACAACCAACACACAGAATACAATCAACAACACCTCTTGCCTTGCTCACTCTGTCACCCTCCACAAACACGCACCTCGCCTACAAAACAACCCTCAACGTGACTCATCTCTGCATGACAATATATAGATGTATTTATGGTTGCTTTTGCCGCGCAGCGCAGTTCTGCGCATGTGCTGGCGTCTGTGCACGGCACGCAGGGGGGGCGTACACCCATGGCCGTGCGTCGGTGTGCGGCACGCAGTGACTGTATGTGGGCTTCGCGCATGTGCGACTCTGTGCACCGCCCACATACACACGCCCATGCACAGCATAGCCGCACCTGCGCGGCGCACAGACGCCAGCGCATGTGCCGTACTGCATCTGCGGCGTGCCAAACCACAGGCCGCGCATAACAGCGCATGCGCAACGTGAACAAACCAAACACAACCTATAAAGGACCCTGTACCCCTGGTACACGTCGAGGGTTGTGAGAGGAGAGCTGAGGTGTGTGCGACAGAGCTGTGTAGTTCGTGGCAGTGAGGGCAGGAGTGTAGGTGGCTGTGTGTTTGTGGTCTGTGGTTTGTGCACTGTGGTTTGTGGTGTCGTCGTGAGTGCGTGTTTGGTGTTTGTCCATCATTGTGTTGTGTGCTAGTCAGGGTAGGGTAGGGTAGGGTGGTCTGGTCTGTGTGGGGTGGGGTGGGGTACTCTGTGTTGGGTGGGGAGTGGTGAAGGGGGAAGGGAGATGGAGAGGGAGGGGGAGAGGGAGGGGGAATTGGAGGGGGAGGGTGATGCTGAGGGGGTTGGGGAGCAACACATACCTGTTGCTGGGGCAGCTGGTGGTGAGGGGACACAGGAGCGTGAGCCAGTGGCAGGCCCATCTGCGGGGCCACAGGCCCCAAGTTACAGCCACACGGGCAAACGCAAGCGCGTTCCAGTGCCGGAGACGCAGAGGAAGAGGGCCCTCAGGTTCACAGACATGGAGAACCACAAACCTCCTGTCTATGGTGCTTGAGCACTACGACGAGCTGTTTGGCAGGATGAGTACCAAAACCTCTGTCGCTACACGTAATGCCGTGTGGGAGGAGGTAAGGGTGTCTGTGGCTGGGGCTGGGGGTCCACATAGAGACATAGAAACATTAAAGAAGAGGTTCTCCGACATCAAGCGAGGGGTGAGGCAGACGATGTATGCAGAGAGACAGCATGCGCATGGGACAGGTGGCGGAGGCCCCCTCACCCTCCCACTCTCAACCCTGGAGAGGGAGCTTGCATCCCGTCTAGGGCAGATATACACATGTGGCCTACCGGAGCTCCTGGACAGCGCCCACCCATCGGCAGGTATGTATGATACGTAGTGTTGCAAAATTGTATCGGCAACAGCCTACATGTAGCAATGTGCAATGTTGTTATTGGTCAAACTGTCCTGTTCCAGAGCATGTTCAACTGCAACCTCTGAGCACGGTTGGGGTAAATAGGTAATCCGCATAGTGTAGGCCTACCAGCCTGAACATATGGCATATCTGTCTAACCTGCTAAATGTTATACAGTCAACAGCTTACTGTGACATCAGCCAGGTGCCACATAGACAGCGAGGTGCAAGTAAGAAAGCTCCCCAGTACAGACCAGCAATCTATGCCATACACAGTGTCTGGAAAGCTATACCTCCAAACCTGTCCCAAGGATACACACATAACAAGCACATCTAGGCACATCTCCCCTCGCTCACCTTTCAGACGTCACCTCTGCTGTCCACCCCATGAAACATGGGCTGTCGAGCACTCCATGAGAGAATCAGAGACAGGTTATGTTTCTGAGGCATTGGTTTCCATATGTAACATCACATCCCACACCATCCTGGTGTGCTACCAGCCCAATCTGCCTTGACCTGGTGCAGGGATCGAATTACATTATCCCAGGGGGTTATTTTTCCCCACACAGGCATTCCAGATGCATGCCAAGGGGACTGTCCCAACAGACAACACTCTGACTGGACTCTGCTGGTAACTATGCACAGGTGTCCGCTCTGTCCTCTGTGAGGTCTACATCCCCACCTCTGGGTCCTCAGCACCCCCCATACAGTGTGAGCACCACTCTGCAATGCTCGCTGAACCTGTAACCCCCCCCCCCTCATAGGGCCCTGCAACACCAGGGGGCAGTACCTGGTGGGATACCCGCTGTCAGAATACTGTCCAGACCAAGGGTCCGACGTGTGCAGCCCACACCTTGGCTCTGGCCTCTGAGCCCCCTGTGGTGGTCCCACTGCTTGTTGTGTCAAACATGTCTGTGTGGACACTGGTGATACATTTCCATATGGCAATCCGTGGTGTCCCTGTGCTCCCTGGTCTACCCGTGTCTACCTGCCCTGTACCCATCGTGCCACAGTCCCATCAGACCCCCGTTGTGTGCAACTACTGAAACCCTTTGTTGTGGGATGTGCTACCAAAACCCTAGACAAACGTGTGTCCCATGTGAATCATGTGCTGTAACTGAGGCAGGGTGAGGTCTGCGCACAGCCCCCCACCCATGTGGCTGTCATCCCCCAGATATGATGTCACGTTTTGCTTGCATGGCTCAGGTTGCGGCTAATGATATGACACTCTACCACAGACAACCTTACAATGCCCGACATTGTCCTCATTCCCACAACTGACACCTATGAGCTCCCAGGACCTGGCTCCGATCAGCACTGTTTAGAAAGCAGCCCCCTGGTGCCACCCCCAAACCTGTCTCACATGCAACACCATGTAGCCCTCCCGTTCTCACCTGTGTGTGCTGCACCCCCACAAACACTGATGCATCGCCATGTTGAACACCATAGTCAACATGTGTCCCGCATCACATTCCCCCCCCCACCTGCCCCAAAACCGTCTGCACACAGAAGCCACATCCCACCCCCCACAACAGGGTTGGACATCACCTGTATGAATGTGAGGGGTGTGGCTCAGGGCATGTACATGTCACATACACACTGCCCAGCACAGCATGTGTGCAGCATTAGCCCAGAGATGATAGACAAGATAGGCGCACAGCAGAGTGGGTCACAGACTCGCACAGTCAACACCCATACAAGGGTAGCTTGTAACAAAACATGACCTGATAACTGGTCCCGACAGTCTGAAAGGGAGTGCCAGTGACAAGTGTGTGCAACTGGTACAAGCAGGGTAACAGTGGCAGGGGTATTGCAGATGCCAAGAGTCATGGGATGGGGCCAAGATGCGCATTGGGGACATGAACACCTGGGTGTCAAGCAGACAGGGCGGGCAGGGGCAATGCACTGACATGTACCGCTGGTGTCTATGTCTGAGTGCAAAATATAGGTATGGGAGGGTGTAGGGGAGTGTGTAGGTAGCACACGTGCATGCCCCCACCCCCTCATGTATGTGTCAGCTGCAGCACACACGTAAATATATGTGGTAACTACAAACAGATATCTGCTGTCACAGATTGTTATCATTACAGATGATTACAGCAGCATGGGGGCGCAGGATGCAGGGGATGAGGAGGTGGATGAGGAGCCGGAGGAACAAGCGCCACCAATGTTCCAGGAGGCAGAGGAGGCCATACCAGAGGGGGACACCTGTGCATCAGGGGATGTTCCCGAAACCCCTAGCACAGGTGGCACAGCAACAGGGCCTGCAGTCCGCAGCCCACAGCCTGGTGGGGGGCCAACGAGGGAGCCTCTCCCGCAACCAATGCAGGACCCATACACCCACAGACTGGATGTGCTGATGGCTGATCTCCGGGACCGTGCCGCATCAGGGGAACGCCATGCTGTAGGTGGGTGGCAACAAGGCGTCACACACACACAACGCCTGGAACAGTAGTCTGTGTGAGGTGTGTGTGTATGTGGTGGATGTGGCACTGTACCCCCACAGCTCCTACCTGTACGGGTTAGGTAGATGGCAGTCAGTGGAGTGAACACAGGCGTATGGTGTAGGGTGGAGGTTGTCAATGTGACACAACACAGACCGGTTCAGGGCCAGTGTAATCAGCCACATACAGACAGAACAGCACTGAGTTCTCACCACCAACACGGTAACGGCAGAAAACTAGATACAGGCACTGCCCTTGCAACAGTCTGCCCCTTGGTAAATAGTCAGAGGACCTGCAGACAACAGGGTGCCACCTGTCACATCATCATCAGGCAATCGGGACACACACACCCAGACCCAGGCGGCATGGGTAATGTCATGTCACGCGTCCCACAGTCCCCGCTGACAGCAGCTGCAGGTCTACAACAAACATAGGATAGTATCACAGCAGACATCGAGTGTGGGGACACCCATATACCAGCACTCCTCAACCTGACAGGGCCAAGAATCATGTTGGGTTAGCCTGGTAGGGGTACAGGTACATAACGTCTGTGTGTACGCCACCAAATGAGATGGCCTGCCTGACATACAGAACAGGACATGAATGTGTCCCCGTGCTGTGGACCTGACACTGAGTCACCTGATAGCATAGCTGCGTGACTCACCCACATCACCACACAGGTCAGGGAATGACCTCTGTGTTGTGATGAGTGACACAACACCCCTGACCCGCATCCACAGCTGTACACCACAGTCAGGGAGACACCCCCCCATCCCTGGAGACCCACGCCCTCCCCCATGGTGTACCACGGGCTGGGGCACCCCCGGCATGTCACTGGTCAGGGGTCACTGGTGTGTTTCCCCACCTCTGCTGTG
The DNA here is from genome assembly GCA_033557465.1 of Ichthyophis bannanicus. Taxonomy (NCBI): domain Eukaryota; kingdom Metazoa; phylum Chordata; class Amphibia; order Gymnophiona; family Ichthyophiidae; genus Ichthyophis; species Ichthyophis bannanicus. The sequence goes on along the minus strand of CM066031.1, from coordinate 1,580,674,749 downwards.
TCAACTGTTGGCCCCTCCCCTGTCCATGCCCTCTACATGGCTACAAGGGTGAACATGCACTGCTTTCAGACCCCTCCCCGCTATACACAAGGTGTATGTGAACCACTCTGTCGGCAGACAGCTCACACGGGAGTGCACATGCGCATGTAACAGTTGGCGGTCTGATGCTGCCACCCCATCTGCGTGATTAGCGCATGCTCCAGCCGTGCCCTCTCCAAACTGTGTAGAACCACCCACCTGTGGCAGCCCCTGGGGTCCTAGCTATGAACCACATCTACCTGCCACTGATGGGGTGCCTCTGTTGTTCCTGTCCCTGTTTCACGCCTCCCCCCCAAAGGCCAGTTAGACATGTGCTTGCTACCTGTCTGCAAGCCTGTTGCAACCTCTGCAGTACGTGTGTGTGTTTGCACAGCCTGTGGAGTAATGTGTCTGCCTCACATATCACACTACCGTACTGTGTCGAGTGTGTGGCTGTGCCCTACACTACTGTGATGATGAGGGCTCGTCACCCTAGCCATGTGTGTACCAGGGTCCTCCCTGTCACTGTACTATCAATGTTGACTGTGTGTGACGGTTTGGTGTGTGTCTGTTGTCTCACAGAGAGGTATCTCACACACAACCCTGTGTCTCACCAACAGGCCAGTCCCAGGCACTGGAGAGGATCCAGGCATCACTGTATCAGACAAACAGACAGCTGGCCGATATGTGTGGTGGTCTGCAGCGCCGCACGGATGTGGTGGAGGCAATACCGTACACCCGGATCTGCGAGGCCCTGGAGAGTATCGCAGCTGCATTACAGCAGCAAAACACACCACCGCCACCAGCGGCACAGACACCACCGGCAGCACCCGGCCAAGAGGAGCGTGTGGCACCGGGGGGGGGGGAAGAGGCTTGCGACGGGGCAGGCGTGGGCGACCACGCCACAGTCAATGATGCCAAATAAAACCTATCATGTATAAATCTGTGGTGTACACATGGATGGTTTGTCCAGAACCATGTGGCCAGCGTCCAGGCACGTTGTCACCGTGTTCATTGGACGGCCAGGCATGTCTGCACCAATGCCAGCACAAGCCATGTGCGACCCTCACAGTGTGTGTATGCGGCCCCTGGGCAGTATCAAGCCAATGTATGCACACAACCATGTACTGATAGGGTGCATGTGCAGTGACTGCAGTTTAATTGTTATGTGTCTGCACTATGTTGTCCCCATCTGACCCTTGTGAGTGGGTGCTTATGTTTGAAACATGTCCCTGCCTGCAACACAGGCGGCATGCCAGGGCCCACCCCCACAGGAATGTATAAGACGTGGGCAGGCATGGGTGTCATGCATCTGGCAGCCCATGCACTGTGGACACACATGTGTTGAGATCACGGCAATCCATGTGTCACGTTAGCTCTCTGTCCCCCTTACATTGCAGCATCCCATGGGCATACCCTTGTCCTATGGCCCTACGCACCTCTGGGCCACCCTGACTGCATGCGGTGCCGGAGCACGTATGACACCCATGTCTACCTACAATGCCCCTCCATATGCACACACAGATCCCATGCTTGACGCCATAGTGGGTGGGTGGGTAAGGACACACGTGACCATTGTGTACACAAAAATATAAACTTTATTAACCACAGAAAAGTATTTGAACATTGGGCAACATGCCCCACAAACCCAGCCCCATGTGTGTTGGTGGAACACAGCACAGCACAGGGCACATGGGGACGTCACAGGTGCCATCAGTGGTGACTGTGACGCCCTTCAGCAGATGGCCCCCGAGATGCCAGACGCGCCACATCGTGGGCCACCTCCTGAACAGCCCCCGTCAGATACTGCAGGGCATGGTACACAACACGGACGTCCTGGCGTACGTCATCCATGGTCACAAGCACATCATGCATGCATATGCCAGCACACAGACACACAGTGTGCGTGGTCTGTGTGCTGGCATCTGCATGGGACATGTCTGTGGCCATGGATGACGCTGGATAACACTGACGCCCGTCCCGTGCTGCCAGCTGCAGTGTCTGACGGCGGCCCCCTGGGCCCTGTGCTGGGCTGTGTTCCACAACACCCCCCAACCGTCCTGCCTCCCTTCCCGCACACCCTTCCCCTACCCTCCCAGCATCGACACTGCGGAACCCACCCCTGGCCCACCTCCCCCCCTTGCCCCCTCTCCCCTGCACCCCCCATTGTCGCATCCACATCCCCCTGGCTGGGGGGATGTGCGGGTACATGTGCTGGCTCCACCTCCTGGTCTGCTGCATCCTCGGCCCCACTTCCGGTCTCAGACACCTCCTCTGCCTCCATCTCCTCCTCCTCTGTGTCCTGGTGCTGGGGCTCAGGACTCTCCTCCACACCCTCCCCCCTCTCCCTTGCACGGCGTGTGGTGGGTCGGCGGGGCATATGGGTGGAGGTGCTGGGCCCTCCATCGGTGCCATCTCCATCTGTGGAGGACGACAGACATTAGGGCACATCCATGTGTGGCACATAAAACATGTTCATAAGCCGAAAACACAGGCTGGCGGCCCAATACTCACCATCAGGTTGGGACTCAGCCTCCGTGGTGCACTGCTCGATGAATGCAGGGTGGTGTAGGCGGAGTTCACGCCCCTTCTTCCTCAGGTCCTCCACCTGTGGATATGCAAACATTGACTGGGTCATCACCTAATGTCTGTCACAGGTGGTTGGACAGCCTAGACATACCCCTGTGTGTTCAGCGTTGGGCTGCTCCCTCACCCCTGCTGTGTGTGGCACACACAGCATAGTGACCCACCTATAACAGTTGGTCCTTGGGATATGTCGGAATATGTTTGCAGGTGTGTGTCACAACGGTATCACTGAGCCTGGCTGGCATAGACAGGAACAGTCACAGAGGGCAGCAGTCAGCAGCATCGCACATTGCCTGCATGCTGCCCCCCCATATCTCGACTCCCCCACAACACACAGGTAACATGGGGGGTGGGACAGAGACAGACAGAGGGGGGGCGCGGGGGAGGGTGAGCGTGACAGAGACACAGGGAATGAGTGAAGGGTGACACATCCCCGAGGGGCAATGGTTCTTTTCTGTGGGCCAATCCCTGCTGTTCCATGAATGCAGCTGGTCAGGTGGGTATGGCTGTGGTCCCCTGAGGGAAACGGGACCTACCCACCTCTGGTGGGGCCCCCTAGGGTCAGTTGACACGGGATGCTCACCAGAGTGTGTGTGCCGGGGGGGGCCGCTAACTACCTCACAGGGATCTCAGACACCTCCCATGATGTACATAGTCCCGGGTTACGATGGTATGGGCCACCACACATGCATGCAGTGACATGGACCTCATGGGACTGTCGACATGTGGTTACGTGGATGGTTGAGGGGGGGACATGTACCTCATCAGGGACTGTGAGGCCCTGTGGATGCTGGCGCTGCAGATTCAGCTACAGCTGTGTATTTCTCAGATATGGTGGACCTGAGGGAGGTGGACAGGTTCTATCAGCCTCCGCTCGGTGTGGTCCATGATGGCCATATGACTACTAGCTTCCATTTGGGCTGGGCAGGGAGGAGCCGTTGTTGGCTTTCCCTCTGCAGCATCGCAGATCCCGGCCCGCCTGGTTGGGGGGGGCTTGTCAGCTCCCAGTTACGTGGGCCATTGCTGCCACCCTGTCCCTGACAGATATCAAGGCGTACAGGGGGTGTTGCACGGTTTATCCTGTAAACAGTGTTCCAGTTCTGCAGCCACTAGGCAGACATGTGTCCATGACACAATGGCAATGGGGGTGACTCAGCCTCTGGCCTGACACCTGTCCAAGGACACCCTGCAGGCAACAGTTGCATTTGTCTGGACATGCCTTGACAGGTGCTACATGTACCTGCCCCTTGTCATGCGGAAGTGGCAAAACATGCTTTTATCGCTGTTTTGCAAACACCATCAGATCCATTCCCATGAACAGGCTAATAGGCACTATACTGTCTGACAGCAAGGATGCCTGGCAGACACGGCAACCCACAGCATTCATGGTCATACGCCCCTACCAGATGGCCTGACAGCATGTCATTGGTCACATTATGTTGTCAGCATAGCTGACTACTACACCATGGTGTACCGTGGGGGCTATGTTGTTTGGGACAATAAAGACGTACAACACAGGATGGTCACTGTACAGCTAGTGGGCATGTGGGGGGGGGGGGGGGTGCTGCGAGATGGATCCCATCCTTCTCACGTGAGTATCCTGTACATGCTGATGTACTGGCAGGGTGGCTGGCACCCTTGGCGACTGTGGATATTGGTTATTGTCAGGGTCGTGTGACATGTGCTCTGCATAGGTTGTGACTAGTACAGAGTGGCCCTGACTACCTATCCTAGTACCTCATGGTGGTACACATCCCCAGACCACGGCTATCTCCTTTTGGGACATGCAGGCCCCCACTGGAGGGTTACCTTCTTACCCTCAGAGCTGTCACAGTCACCAGGCCCGTCAGACATTTGGACGTATCTTGGCCCTGTGTGCTGCGGCTTGTTGCGGTATGGTACAGAGATGCAGGCTAACATGGGTGTCCTGGTCCCGGGGTCTCACAGATGTCACCCATCTGCACTGATGGTCCATTTTCCCATGCTGTGCACCAGATCACAGCGGCTGACAATGACACAATGTGTGTGGTCTGGGGTGTTATCAAGGACCCTGATGGCCCAAGGATAGCCTCAGGAGAGCATTTGGTGGCCAGCATCCTCTGGGCTGGTGACACTGGTGAGGCCTGTGTAGTGGTACTGGTCACAGCCCTTGCCCCACAGCATGGCCCAAGGGGGCTCAGATGCGTTTGTGGACGCCGGACCTTGTTGTTGCCACAAAGTCGCCTGTGGGGCCTGGTGATTCCACCAGGCCTTTTTGGACTGAGTGCATTCCTCAGTGCCACAGCCCTGGCAACCTGATGTTTGGGGGGGTACCCTTTGGAACCATCCAGCCGTCTGTGGGGTTACATGGGATCCACAGGTGCAACGGGACACCCCTGGGTACATGGGTGACACCACAGCCATGTTGGTGGGGTGGTGGGTGTTGGGTTTGAGTCCTCAGTCCAACCTACCGCTCCTGGCTGCAATCCCACAGACCAGACATGGCGAAAGGGCGTGAGTGTGGCCTGGCCATTCCACACACCAGGCATGATTGTCAGTGACCATGGAGCTAATGACACATTTTGCTCTGGTCTGCAAACACATGGCGTGACGTTCCATTATGGGGGTATCATTTTTGCCTGTCCACGAATGGGGGGGTCACGTGCAGGGGACGTTCTCACTGTTCCCCTGGGATTCTGTTTGGTTGAGGTCAACACATCTCCCAGTGATGGGATCACCCATACACCTGTGCTACCTTTCAGGGAGACGTCAGCAGGCACAGACACAGGGGTGGCAATACCATTGAGGTGTGTTGCACATACAGGGACACAGACCTGCTGGTTTGGCACAACCTAATGAACTGGAGTGTACCATTTGGGGGAGGCATCAGGGCAGCACACAGGAGCTGTGGTTTACTCCGAGATTCCACCCCATTGGCTGCTGGTGAGCAGCCACATGCAGGCTGCAACAGGGCAGACAGTACCAACATGTGACAGCGGATCCCTGCTTGCTTCTGGTGATTAGCTGTGCCCAGTGCCACCTACATGCAGAGCTGTGGGTGTGCGCATGTGTGCTGTGACACCTATGGCCATTGTGAGCCTCACCCTGAACGCACAGGTCATGTTCCCTGTGGCCCCCTTCACAGACATGGCTCTGCCATACCACATCATGTTTGCCAATGCTGATGTCCATGCTGACCCCCAAACCATGTATGTGTCATGTGTCAGACATTCGTGGTGACATCATCTACACATGCCATGCAAGCCACACCCACGGGAAATGTGTTATAACAGCACACATGGGTGATGTCATCATAGCTGTGACATTGGGTGGGTTGTCCTATGCACCTTACCAGGGGCCATGTCCATGACATGTGGGTTGCTACAAGGCCATGGGTAGCAGTGTGTGACACACTACAGGGATTGTGTGACCTGTCTGTCCTGGGGATGTTGATAGTTACGTCAGACCTGGTTTGACATCTTTTGGACGACGCATAGTGGTCATGGTGGACATACATCTGTCCCAATCTGACCTATCTGATGGTGTTATTTCATCAGACCTGGACCCTGGACACTGGATGGTTCTGTGGGTTTGGCACGCAAAAACTATGTGCCAGGACCCATTACACGGGTATGGGCTATTGCCACCTCTGCTCATGTGTGAGTGATAGACTGTGTTGTGCAGCCTGGGTGGGTGCATGGACCTCTTCACCAGCATCTGTGCTCGGCATCTGCAAACAGGTGTGTGATGCCTTGGGGGCTGTGCACATGTGCGACCAGGCTCAACAGGCATAGCTGGGGACATGTCTCTGTTACAGACCTTTGGACGTGCATCTCCATGCTAATATGTGTGATGTGTGGCTTACGCACAGCCACATCTGCAAGCAACGTACCATCTGGCTACATCTACAGTGTGTGTTCTGAGCTGTGGACCCCATGGACTGTGGGTGATGTGCAACCCAACATCCATACCCTATGGGACATATTAGACTCACATCAGCTCCGTAACAATCTGCTCGCCCTCCCCCTGGGTCTTGGGTGTCCAAGGGCACATCCTCACCAACATACAGCAGGGCACCATGGTGACTCCCTGAACACCATACGCAGGTGTCATGACTCCAGGAGATGGGGAGGATGGACTCAACAGCATTGTGACACTGCACCATATCCCCAGGGTGGATGGGCCACACCCTACTGGTTTGTGTGGACACCTGGAGGTAGGGGGGATGCTTATAACTACATTAGGACACACAGCCATATCTCCAGGGTCACACAGAGCCCACTTGGAGGGCCTCTCTGGACTCCTGGAGGTAGGGGGGATGCTTCCAACTACATTAGGACACACAGCCATATCTCCAGGGTCACACAGAGCCCACTTGGAGGGCCTCTCTGGACTCCTGGAGGTAGGGGGGATGCTTATAACTACATTAGGACACACAGCCATATCTCCAGGGTCACACAGAGCCCACTTGGAGGGCCTCTCTGGACTCCTGGAGGTAGGGGGGATGCTTATAACTACATTAGGACACACAGCCATATCTCCAGGGTCACACAGAGCCCACTTGGAGGGCCCCTCAGGACTCCTGGAGGTAGGGGGGATGCTTATAACTACATTAGGACACACAGCCATATCTCCAGGGTCACACAGAGCCCACTTGGAGGGCCTCTCTGGACTCCTGGAGGTAGGGGGGATGCTTATAACTACATTAGGACACACAGCCATATCTCCAGGGTCACACAGAGCCCATTTGGAGGGCCTCTCTGGACTCCTGGAGGTAGGGGGGATGCTTATAACTACATTAGGACACACAGCCATATCTCCAGGGTCACACAGAGCCCACTTGGAGGGCCTCTCTGGATTCCTGGAGGTAGGGGGATGCTTCCAACTACATTAGGACACACAGCCATATCTCCAGGGTCACACAGAGCCCACTTGGAGGGCCTCTCTGGACTCCTGGAGGTAGGGGGGATGCTTATAACTACATTAGGACACACAGCCATATCTCCAGGGTCACACAGAGCCCACTTGGAGGGCCCCTCTGGACTCCTGGAGGTAGGGGGGATGCTTATAACTACATTAGGACACACAGCCATATCTCCAGGGTCACACAGAGCCCACTTGGAGGGCCTCTCTGGACTCCTGGAGGTAGGGGGGATGCTTCCAACTACATTAGGACACACAGCCATATCTCCAGGGTCACACAGAGCCCACTTGGAGGGCCTCTCTGGACTCCTGGAGGTAGGGGGGATGCTTATAACTACATTAGGACACACAGCCATATCTCCAGGGTCACACAGAGCCCACTTGGAGGGCCTCTCTGGACTCCTGGAGGTAGGGGGATGCTTATAACTACATTAGGACACACAGCCATATCTCCAGGGTCACACAGAGCCCACTTGGAGGGCCTCTCTGGACTCCTGGAGGTAGGGGGGATGCTTCCAACTACATTAGGACACACAGCCATATCTCCAGGGTCACACAGAGCCCACTTGGAGGGCCTCTCTGGACTCCTGGAGGTAGGGGGGATGCTTATAACTACATTAGGACACACAGCCATATCTCCAGGGTCACACAGAGCCCACTTGGAGGGCCCCTCTGGACTCCTGGAGGTAGGGGGGATGCTTATAACTACATTAGGACACACAGCCATATCTCCAGGATGACCGTGGGACCACTCTGATATGCAGTCTGGAGTCCTGGGGATAGGGGGGGATGTATTACACAACATTGGCAAACAACCCCATGGCACCTTGTTGGCTGGCGACCATGTGCTGCACGTTTCCGGACACCAGAGGGTGGCCCCCATGTGTTCCCTGCAGTTACAGATACCACCATCAGCACATGATGTTTCAGGTCACTCCATAGGCAGATGTGTGGCCTAGCTGTATTATAGTGTGCTGTAGTACAACAACAGCAGCAATAGTCAGGTCTCAAGGGTGGCATCATGCCCTATGTGACCACATCTGTCAGCACCTGGGTACATGGCAATCCACTCAGAGATGATACATATACAATATGGCATGTGGCTTTAACTGGTGCACTTTCGTGATCTGGACTACCTACACACAGCATCATGGACAGCTGCCATCAACCCTGTCTGTGTATATGATTATGATGACCTGTGGCCATTCACTTACCTCCCTTTGGTGGTCAGCCATGCGGTTGAAGCGCCTGGTGAGCCTCTCCCAGGCCCTCCTCACCTTCCCCATGTTCCTTCGCCTGGAGGGGCCAGGGAACAGCCTTGCCTGCTTCTGGCCAATGAGGGCTGCCAGGTAGCGCAGCTCACGGAGGCTAAACGCCGGCTTCCTTGTCCTGGACGCCATGTTCCTGTATGCGCGTCATGACGTGCGCGACGCAACTTCCGGATTTGCGCGTCGCGGCGCGCGTATGGGCGCGCCGCATGGCTGCGTGATTAGGCTAATCACGCTGGTACGTTCCGCATTGCTGCGCGTCAAAATAAAGGCACATTGTAAATGCACGCATCATTCAGATACACTGGTTATGGGGTGGCTAACATTATATCTACTGGTCTCTGCAAACACATATAGCAACGATGTATCTCGCATGTCCCAAAACATACCATGATTATTATGGTTCAATCTTGTTTAGACAGTGTGGTATTGAACCTCTGGACACATATCCAATGATTCCTGGTGCATTGTCAGATGAGGTGTGCTATTTGTGTTACCTAGCAGGTTCTGCTTTGCCACTGATAACAATGGGTGCTGACAGACCATCAACGTCAGGTGTCAGTCCCCCTGGTGATATGGGGTTTTGTGTGCCACTGGAGTATGTTCTGTGGTGCATCTCCATGTATGTCCAGCAATGATGTTGTGGGTGCCATGGGGGGTGGGGGGATGTTCATATCTGAGCATTGGACATGCACAGTAGGTTTCATGGTGCATGGTGCATGTTATCCTTTGTTATGTGTGATGGCATACAGTCCTGATGGCAGAGGTGTTGCACAATGTTTGTAAGTGGACTGCATAACCTATTGTCATTGGGTTACATGTTCCAGTTGGGCTATTGTATACCTGTCTCACGCAGCACACATTATTGTACAGCAGTACAAGATTACGCATGCTGCCTTTGATGTACATCTGTGCTGCACATGACATATATCTTCATACGTTGCAACAGTGTTACCTGCCCCAGACCTCTTTCTACAATAGAGCAGTGCTGCCAGTGTCAATACCCTTACAGTGCTATATACGTCATGTGCTGTACAACAATCTCACTAGTGGATCACCACCCGCCTGATAACCACAGCACACAGTCTGCATGATTGACTCTTTACAACGGCAGGCATCTGTTCACAGCTATTGAGCTGTGGCCCACAGATTACCTTGCTGACTGTGGAGCCAGAGGTTGTGTATTTCCATCCACAGTGAGGTTATTGGTGAGTACAGGCAATGACCGGTTTCAAAATGTAAAATAGTGGTGGCAGCTATGAGATCCTCACAGTGCTGTAAGCATCAGGTGCTCCATAGGACACCTTATGAGGCATCCTAGGGTTAATGCACTGTGATGGTTTTTGAGTTGGCAGTACTACAGGACATTAGACACTTTCTGGGACAGACAGCCCACAAGACCCTTGAGAAATCTTTCTCTCCATGTTACAATGCCCTGTGGAATAAATGTCCGATTTGTGCAATGTAACCAGCAGTGATGCTGACTGACGCAGTATATGTGACAATGTACATATTCAAAATACTTTGTGTGGACAACCACAACATGGATTTGAACCAGCAACCTGTTGCTTACAGAGGCATTGCTGTCACCAGTGGACTACAGCTCCATAGCTATGCTGAGATGTCTGGCTGGCTGCAATATAGCCTCTGCAGACTGTATGCTATGTTTAAAAGGGTAGGGTGTGCCCACTCACACCCATGATGCACTGCACATGCAAAGCAACGCTATACAGATGGGCAGACCATAGGGTGTGAAACACAACAGCACCTGGGACTGGTAGTGGGTACTGACCTTCCGTGGTGCTGTTACAGAGTGGCTACAGACCATCAGAGTGTGTGTGGCCTGTGCTCACCCTGAGGGTGAGGTGGGACACACAGCACCTATCCTGGCGGGGATGGCCTATACATCATGTCAACCGATGTCAGATAGTTTGGTATATCAGACACACCTTTGACCATCTGGATCTACCAGTCACCTCAGGGCTTGGTGGGCTACAATGCTCACAGAGGGGTGCATCTCGTGTGTGGGTGCCTTGCCCAAATGATATATGTGCAGTGTGTGTGTGAGGGTAAGAGGTGTTAGTACACATAGGCGAAGTGTGTCAGACCACCAAACTGGCCCTGTGGAAACAAGGTTCCCCCAACAACATATCCACATTCACTATCCCATCTACACTGGTAGCGGCTGGCAGCACCATTAGACATGGTCCAGCTGTGGTACTGACAATCTACAGGGAGCTCTCTGCAGTTCTGTACACATCCATATTTCCGGAGCCCCCTGACAGTAGGGCCTGATCCCCCCAGCACCATCTTACATTTCCCAACAGCAGGCACAGTGTGTCCCCATCTACTGAACCCTGCACAGTGTACCAGCCCGACACATGCTCACTGCAGTCAGGCCACTAGGCAGTCCATAGTGCATGCTACCAAGGGAAATGTGTCCACCCATAACTGGGATGTAAACATACCCACCATGCACTTAACTCAGTGATTGGGCCCCATATATACAGAACCCATATACATCACATGAGAGACCTACTATATGGCACGCTGGTGGAACCTAGCCAGGCCGTGTTCACTAATCGGTCAGGGTGAGAATGACCTCCAAGCAAGGCATTCAATGGACACCATGTCTGTGGAGGTGACCGCCAGGCACTACATCGTCCCAGGCAGTCATGTGTGCCCTGTGCAGATGCATCCTGCTCATGCCGCCCTGTCTGTTCTATACCCACAGTACTTTGCTCCTCATTATGCGCATTTGCAGGCCAATACTGGCAAAGGTGCTATCAGTGTGTGCTGCAGAGGGTGTGGGCAGACACCACTCACTGGATAGACGGACACTCCCTACACCTAGGGCAACATTGAGCAGATGTTGTGTTATGTGGCAGCCCTGGCCAACGCACCAGTAATGGGCACATTGCAGGCCTGGCAATGTTATGGTGTACTGTTGGAGTCATTCTCCACGGTGGTGGACACTGGAGGACACATGACCTGACAAACATTGCACATACATCAGAGACGTTGCTATGGTACAGCTCAATGAGCTGCTTGTGCTTAACATAGCCATCTCTATCTGACAGTGATGATAACAGGCTTTTGATATCTCTGTACCATATCCCCATGTCTACTGTTGCATTGGTAATGTATGCACATGCTAGTATTGGGAGAGGCACACAGGGCCCAACATCCTGCCGCTGCATTGGTCTTTGGATAATGGAGCCTGCAGGTGCAAGTGTTTCTACCCCTGTTGGCCAGTGCTATTGGGCAGAGGTTACCAACTCCAGTCCAGGTGGCACAAACACTGGTCTGCTTTTCATGATGTCTGTAATGAATATGCCTATGATACATCTGCATACCATGGGGCTGTTAAGTTACATTGCAGCACACGCATCTTTTTGGGAGACATCATCCAACCAGAGTAATTTGTGACACTCCATGACTGCATTTTGGGGATTCTGCTGTAGGTGATGCATATGTTTATGTGCTGTGTGCTGTTTAAGGACAGGTATGGGCTTTTGCCCGGCGCTTATGTCCTCTGCAGGAAAGTTTCGTTCTTTACTACCATGTTTCACTCATGGGTAAAATGTGGGTTTTGGGATGGAAAGTTCCACAGCTGGGATTGGAACCTGTGGCGTTCTGGTCTTAGAGGCACTGGCTAAATCAACTGCACCACCATCTGAGCACAGCAACGGTGCATTCCCTGCGGAGTCCATGGGTGTTTGTCACACAGGTGATGTCTGTTGGAGTGCACTGCACCCACATGATGGGGGCTAGGCCAGCATCTTCTGTGGGCAGCAGCCACTGCCCCCTCTCTCACCAGGAAGCCTACGCCACCATGCTGACATGGGCTTATATTGGTTACCGTATCACAACTGAGTGAAATGTGGCCCTACTGGACAGCTTTTTGTGTTCTCTGCTGTGGGTGTTGCACATTGTTCAGGTGTATGTGCTCCTTAGGGTAAAAGCGAGGTTTGGGGAACATGCTTTTCTTTTCTATAATTATGGTTTGTCTTTACTATCAGGGTTTATTGGTGAGTAAAATTTGTGGACTGTGTTTCAGGGGGCCCCAGCTAAGAGTTGAACTGGTAATCTTTGGAACCTGAACACAGTGGCTGCGTTCACTGCACCACACTGCGGCAACAGAGGCAACGTACTCCCTGGTGGTACCATGTGTGTTTGTCAGGAGGTGCCCTTCTGTTGGGGTGCCCTGCACACACGTGAAGGGGTGTCTGCCTCCGTCTTCTCTGAGCAACTTCCACTGCCCCCCTAGGAAATCAGGACCCCTCCACAAACATGCTGCATGTCCTTCTGCTGCTGGTGCTGGTGGTGCACAGTTTTGGGCCATCCTGTGAGCATATAGGTGTCTGCCTATGCTGTGCGTTCTGGGGTTTGGGTGCCTGCATAATCATCCACGCATCCCCCCCAACTCATACATACTGTTGTGGAACATGCCCATGCCATAGGGGAACTGTCCATTGGTGTGGCTAACCCTGCTATATCCTATCTCAAGGTGTGAACATGCACCTTGTATGCTGCAGGAGCGGGGACCCTTCAGAGATTCATATACTTTCTTCTGGCCTTTATTGGGGGTGTCTGTTTAAGTTTTCCCATTGCTGTCACCATTACCCAGCTTGGTCATCTTTTGTGCTACAATCAAGGGGGTTTAGCTGCCCTACCCAACACACCAGTCCTGAGAACAGTACAGGCATGGATATGGTACGCAAGGCTGATGGGGGTCCCTCCCTAGGGTGGTAAACACTGTCAGACGCCAGACCTGCAGCACACAACACAGACATCAGAATGATTGTTATGGTGGAGCTCAATCATCAACATGTGTTTTGCCTAGAAATTGATATCTGCCAGTTTTCATAGGAGACGTTTGATAGCTGTGTACCATATACCCAGGTGTGGGGTAGCATCGCTAAGGTATGCAACTGCTCATATTGGGAGATACAGGCAGGGCCCAATGTCCTGCCTCTCAGGTAGGCATTGTCCACTGGGGCCTGTGGGTGTGGGTGTGGGTGTGTCTGCCCCTGTTGGCTGCTGCTTTACGGCAGAGATTCCCAACTCCAGTCCAGGTCTGCATCACACTGTTCGGGTTTTCCTGCTGTCCCTCATGAGTATGCATGAGCTACATCTACATGCCATGGGGGTGGTGCATAGATATACATCACAGGCATTTGTATGAGTGGCAGCATGACACCTGACTGGTGTGTGGGCCACCAGGCCTGCATTTGGGGGAATCTGCTCTAGGCACTGGCCCTGTTCATGGTGTCTGTACTCAGTGAGGTAAAAGATAGACGTATTACCATGGCATATGTCCTCACCACAAAAGGTGTGTCCTTACTATCACTGTTTAGTTGTGGGAAAAATATGTGGGCAGGATTGGCGGTAGCCCCAGCTGGGTTTTGAACCTGAGGCCTTATGGTCTTGCATGCACTGTCTGTGTGCACTGCACCACCGTGTAGTCACTGATTGCCTGGATTCCCTGGAATGTCCATGACTGTGGATCCAGCAGGGCCTGTCTGTTGCAGTGTACTGTGCCAGCCTGCACATGGCTAGACCTCTGTCTTCTGTGGCTAGCAGCCACTGCCCCCTGCACCACATGTACTCGTCCACCAACATGCTGCGATGAGCTTCTCACAGAAAAAGCAGATGACATGATTGCAATGTGGCAGTACGGGACTGCATTTGGGGGACCTGGCTGTAGGTACTGCCCATTGTTGTGGTGTGTTTGCAGTGTTGTGTAAAATATGGGTGTTTTCCCCATGCTTATGTTGCCTGCAATACAGGGGTGTCTGCGCTATCTTTGTTCAGTGGTGGGTAAAATATAGGGACTGGCCTGGTAACTGCCCCAGCTGGGATTTGAACCTCTGACTCTCTGGTCCTAGAGGTACTGGCAATGTCCACTGCACCACACTATGGCCACAGAGATAGTGCAGCCCCTGGAGGTAGTAAACCTGTCAGGCTGGAGTCACATACCCTGCTCTATGCATTTTTACTGTGGGCACATGCACCCTGTCTGGTGACAAACGTGCACATACACCACGGAAATGACCACAGAAACTGGGGGACAATATATCATCACGCTGGGCAACAGTGATATTAATGGTCAACCATAGCAAACACTCCCAGTAAAGCTCCAAAAAGGAGATTTGTTTTGGATGAGTCTCCGCTCCGTAGACCCTTCCAATATTCATTTGTTCTTTCTGGAGCTTTCCTGGGTGTGTTATCTAGTTTTGCCCATCACTATAACTGTTCCCCAAATGAATTACTATTTTTCATATTTTTGTGCTGGTCATTTTCTATTTATAATTGCACTTTTGTGCTGTGCACATGTATCACACTGCTCACGTTTTGCAGGTTTCCCCGGTTTTGCTGTACATTGCTGACGTAAATGGTTTCTCTTCCCTTTAAATGCATTCTAACGCGAGTGATTCACTCGCGCTATTTTTTTTTGGAAATTCAGCCCCGATAATGTGCGGGGCGCCTCTCCCCTCCCCTTCCCCGCCCATTAACCCCTTCTCTCTGCCCCTCCGGGGCCTTCCTCCGCCCTCCGTTAGCCTTTCCACACCTCTATCGGACATTTGCGGGCACGTACTTGTGCGGCACCCGTTACTGTGACGCGCAAGTGTGCGGGGCTTCATCGCACGTTTGCGGGGCGTTTAAGTGCTCTTAAGTACCGCTTTTAGTGTGCTATTTTGCGGCGCGCTAATTAGCGGTTTTTAGTAAACATGCCCCTAAATGTTTTGAGTATATAAAATATGTTATACAAGTGACTAAAACATCAAGAAACTAATGTGGAAAGTGGAGGGATGAGGAGGAAAATTAGTATGTATTTTAAATGGGATAATTCACTCGTGTTGCTGTACACAATGACTTGTTCATACAAATAATATTCCATGTCTAGCAGTCCTGTAGTGCAAAACAGGAAAGATTTCATTGCTAACGAATAAATTAAGTGCAGGAAACTAGTCAATGTATCACAGAAGCTAAAAGAAAAGCAGCCTAAAGTGAACTTAAAACTAAGATGAAAACCTTCACCGTTATACCATAATTAATAAAAATGACGAAACTTGCCTTCAGCATCAGGACCATATGCACTTGAGACGCCAATTGAGTAAATGACTGTGCTGAAAAAACACAGCCCATTTAAAGATGAAAACGTTTGCGCCAGGTCAGAGTGCATGGAGTCTGTTAAGGCCAAACATATCGGGTTGTAAAGTCAAAGATGGAGCATGTAGTGGAGTGTCCACAATATTAACAATTATCGGGAAAAACATTCTACTAGTATAGTATCAGGAAAGAAGTATAACATGCCTACTTAACACTTTCCATGAAGCCAGACAAACAAAAATGTAATGTCCCACATGGCGTTCACCTCATTGAAGTACTGGTGAACATAAAGGCCTTATATTCCAATGTATACTAACATGTAGGTATATGCGAGACTGAAAAAATTGTAATATAGAAGGGTGCATATAGATAACAAATGAATTAGCAGGGGAGGTGCACCGAAGTCTTAAAAGAAAATGACGCTAAAGTAAAGACAAGACGCTCAAGTGAAAAAACATTGCAAGCATGTACAATATTTAAAATTTAATTGCATATTGAAACCATGGGTACAGAGTTAAAAATAAAGTGCACTGTTTGTCAATGTTACCACTATAATAATCCTACTAGTGCATAGAACATCATTCAAAAACCTCAATTGCCATTATGCAGGAAGAAAGATTAGCATGGGAAAATTAGTGTAAAACCATTGCGCTAAAAGGTAGTGCAGTGGAAATGCAAACTGCATGCAAATTGCTGAATACTAAATTGCTCCCAATGCAAATACTGCACTAAGATCTAGCAGAGTTTTTTATTCTTTTGTAGTGCTGAATCTTTATGCCAGCCCCAAGAGTAAAATGGTCGTATGAGGTGATGTGTGACACTTCACCTCAGATTTATTTATTTATTTAACAGTTTTTATATACCGCACTCTTCATCATCAGCGTGGTTTACATTTTAACAAATTGTACTTAAGCATGAACATATGTTAAGTTTACAGATAACAGGGAATGAACATGGATAACTGGGGTTAAATAAATAACAAGAATTCAAACTATTTACAGCAAAATATCATATATTTATGGTTCTAAAGCTTGGGGATCTAAGAGGGTTTGATATGGGGTGAGAAATGAAGTTAGGGGTTTACTGGACTAACCATGATCATTGGTTCGTGTTGGGAGGGAATGGCTTGGGGAGTTCATACTCTGAGAGAAGTGTTGTAGGAAGAGGTGTGTTTTTAGAGCTTTTCTAAATTGTGAGAGGTCTTTTTGTGATCTGATGTTGGGTGGCAGCATGTTCCAACATCTAGGGGCGAAGGATGAGAATGCTCTTGTGGTAGTTGTCTGGTTGAGTTTTGCTAGGTATTCTGGGATCATTAGTGTGTTTTCTGTTGCGGAGCGTCGGGATCTGGAGCTTTGTGGGTGATGCAGTAGGTCAGATAATGAAGATGATGAGATTTGGTGAACTGCCTTGAAGGTAATGAGGAGGGCTTTGTATAAAATCCTATATGATATCGGGAGCCAGTAAAGTTCAAATAGGATGGGAGTGATATGATGACTCCTTGGGGCTAACATCCCTTTATGGAAAGAGTGGTAGATGCGTGGAACAGTCTCCCAGTGGAGTTAGTAGAAACCAGGAAAGTATCTGAATTCAAGAAAGCAGGAGACCAACACAGAAGATCTCTAAAGGAAAAAAAGGACTATAGTAGTTGGTATGGAAGGACAGACTAGATAGACCATATGGACTTTTTATGCCATCATATTTCTATACTCCAGCATCCACGCCACCATCTTTGCAAATGGCAGTGCCTGACCCCATATGATGCAGTCTTATTTGGCAAACTGACCCTGGCCAATGCACCGCATGGGGTCTGGAGCCACCATTTGCAAAGAATGTGGCATGTGGTTTGTGGGCTACACTCCTGCCTCCCAACCTGGAAGGTACTGCTGGAGGGTAAGGGAAGGCCAGCCTGGCAATTTAGGGAATGGAGATGGGGTCGGAGCCCACTAGGACCACTAATGATTAATCTGTTTGGTGGGGGACGGAGGGTGTTAAGGTCCAGTCAGGCCACCAGAAGATTCTTAAGAGCAGAAATATCTCTCTCCATACAAAGATTTGACTTGTCCAAGCCATGGTATTTTCAATAAGATTATATGGATGCGAAAGTTGGACAGTGAAAAAGATAGGAAGAAAATGGATGCCTTTGAAATAGTGTTGTCGAAGAATACTATGTATACTATGGACTTCCCGAAGAACAAACCAGTAAGTACTAGAGGAGATCAAACCTAAGCTTTCTTTAGAATCTCAGATGATAAGACTTTGACTTTCATACTTTGGACACATCATGTGAAGAGAGAGATCGTTAGAGAAAGACATCATGCTTGGCAAGATAGATCACAATAAAAGAGGAAGGCCAGCAATGAGATGGATCGATACAATAACAGCAGCTATGGGTTCCACTCTATCAACAATGAACCACCTGTCTGAAGACCGAACACAGTTTAGGACAACTATCCAGAGGGTCACCATGAGTCGACACCGACTCGACGGCACTTAACAACAACAGGACCACCAATGATTTTCCTTTTCATCGGGGTAGGGGAATGAGCAGAAGATGGAGACCAGTGTGTTTGTTATCTCCTTTCCTGTCAATACATGAGTCAATCCCCACTCACACACTTATGGGAAAAAAGATGTGCATGTGTGTGTTGGCATGCTTGTAAACAAGTGTCAAACATAACACAGGCCCCTGTGCTCATGTGTCTAGTTTGCTCTCCCTGTTTAGCATATATGTTTCATGTACAGCTCATTTGCATGCTGTTTGCTTACAGCACAGCTGAGCAAAAGGTTCTGTATTAAACTTGCTTTAGCACTGGACTCTAGCGCAAGATTTCTACATTGACCTGTGAATTACTTTAAATAGTAATTCTGCTTTTTGCTACTGCTACTGCTGCTGCTCGGCGTTGTTATTGCCTGCCTGCTGCTCTGTGCTGCCTTCCTTGCTGCCTTCATTGCCTTCGCTGTTGCTGACGTCTCCTCCTTGCTCCTCCCAGGTAATCCCTCATTGGCTGCTCCTCGGCGTTCCGGAAGTGGCTGCCCTGCATTTAAACGCACCAAGTGCGGCGTCGTGTGCCCAAGGAGCAGGTCGTGCTCCTTGGACGAGCTCCTTGGGGCGAGTCCGGGGGCGAGATCTGCGGTTCGTCGCTCCTTGATCTCCACTGCTCTCCTCAAGTTTTATCTTCGGATCCTGCCGTTTCCAGCCCGCTTCAGCATAAGAACACTTCTGCCATCTGCAGTCGGGCTCTATTGCTATTCCTGTTGTTTTTGCCTTCTTTGTTCTGTCTGATGTCTGCTATTCCTGTCATGTGGGGCTGGAGGCTCTCTCCCTCCTTCCCCGCCTCTGCTATTTCTAATATTGCTGTGTGCCGCTCCTCTAATCTTATCACCTGTCTTCCCTCCTCTCGCCTGACCACTGTGCCCTCCCCTGCCTTTCCCTCCCCCTCGCAGCTTCTTCTCCTCCAGATGTCTCTGTTAAACTGTCGTTCCCTTCGCTCTAAGACTGTGCTTATCCACGACCTTATCTTGCAACATTCCCTGGATGTTTTGTTCTTGACGGAGACTTTGCTTAGGGAGGGGGAGGAGCCTCTTTTGAATCGCTGCCTCCCCCCAGGCTTTTCCTTTTTTTGCGGCTTCTTGCCGGGGTCGGTCTGGTGGGGGGGTTGTGGTGATTTATCGCTTCTCCCTCCCCCTGCGCTAGGTTCTCCCTTCTCCTTTTCCCTACCCGGAAGCCCTCCTGCTCCATCTAGAGGCTTCCCCTCCCTTGTATATTCTTCTTCTCTATGTCCCTCCTGCTCTGTCTTCCCCTTTGTGGGACTCTGTTCTCTTGACCCTATCAGAAGTCTCCCTCAGGTATTAACACTTTTTGCTCCTAGGCGATTTTAACGTCCATGTTGATTCTCCCTACTCTCAACGTGACTTCTCTTTCCTCTCTTTACTCTCTGACCTTTCCCTTTACCAGTATGTCCAAACCCCCACTCACTCAGCTGGCCATATTCTGGACCTAATTATTTCTCATCAATATTCATCTTTTGCTCCTTCGTCCTTCTCTTCCCAGCCCCTCCCTTGGTCCGATCATTTCTACATACGCTTTGCCCTTCCATGTCCCTTCTCTCCTCCCCCTCTTTCCTCTATTTTACCCCCAGCCTCCTCAGTTCGTCATTTTACCCCTGACTCACTCCAACAGTTTCCATCTTCGGATAAACTTTTCCCCGCTGACTTTCATCTGCTTTCAGTGGATCTTCAAGCTCAGTGCTGGGATACCACTCTCTCCTCTGCACTAGATAAGGTTGCTCCTCTACGTCCCCCCTCTGTCGCTTGTCGCTGCCCTAACTCCCCTTGGTTTCACCTAGGTTTCCGTCTTCATCGTTCTTACCTTCGCCGGGCTATTCGTCGCTGTCAAGTCTCCTTCCCCGGCTACATTATCACATTTTCGTTACTGTCATTTTCACTATCGTACCCTTCTGAACTCAGCAAAACGGGACTACTTTTCTAAGCTTATTTCCTCTTCAACAAATTCCACACGTCAACTTTATCGCATCCTTCATTCCCTTTCTGCGTCCTCATCGTCCCCTAATACTGCACTTCCTGTCTCGCCTTCCTCTAATAACCCCACTCCTGCTGTTTTGGCTTCTCATTTTGTCACTAAGGTTCTTTCTATTCAACAGCTCTTCCCCTCCTGCCCCCCCTCTTTCTCCCCCTCCCCCTCTTTCCTCTGCACCAGAGGTCTCCCCTTGTATTCCCCCC
Source organism: Ichthyophis bannanicus (assembly GCA_033557465.1). NCBI lineage: Eukaryota > Metazoa > Chordata > Amphibia > Gymnophiona > Ichthyophiidae > Ichthyophis > Ichthyophis bannanicus. Next base: position 1,580,654,119 of record CM066031.1, on the reverse strand, counting down.
CTCTCCCACTGCTGGTCTTCTTCCAACCTATTACCCTATCAGAACTGACCAATGCCCTCTCTACCACTTGGAAAACCACCTGTCCGTCTGACCCTATTCCCTCCCACTGGCTCTCTGAGTCTTCATTGGCTCTGCTTCCTTTGGTTCTTTCTATCTTTAACACTAGTTTGTCATCCGGCACCTTCCCCTCATATTGGAAACACACCCTGATACGTCCTCTTCTGAAGAAACCCTCTCTGGATCCTTCCGCACCATCTAACTGGCGCCCTATCTCTAATCTAGCCTTTCTTTCTAAGCTTCTCGAAAGGTTGGTTTTCTCTCAGCTGTCTTCGCACTTAGAGGATTCCTTGGTTCTTCACCCCCATCAATTTGGTTTCTGTCCTGGGCACAGTACTGAAGCTATCCTTATTTCTTTTCTTAATGAGTTGCATGTTGCCCACGACCACGGTTCTATCTCTGTAGCTGTCTCACTTGATCTTTCTGCCGCTTTCAATGTTGTTGATCACCGCACTCTTCTTCTAAGGCTTTGTTCTATTGGTCTTTCTGGTCCGGTCCTTCACTGGTTTCACTCGTTTCTTTTCGACCGGTCTTTTTCAGTACTTTCTGGCTCTGACTCGTCTACTCCAACACCTCTTCCCTGTGGTGTCCCTCAGGGTTCTGTGTTGGCCCCCCTGCTGTTTAACATTTTTCTGGCCCCTCTTGCTTTACTCATTCAGCAGCATGGTATCTCTGCGTACTATTATGCAGATATCATTCTTCTTTTCCACACCTGTTCTCTCACGCCTGATATTGGTCCCCTCAATGTTTGTCTCTCTGCTGTCTCTTCCTGGTTTTCTGAGAACTTTCTACACATTAACTTGTCCAAGACCTCGGCTATCTGGTTCACTGTTGGTGCTCCTATTCCTACTCTCGCTCCATCTCTTTCTGCCGGTCCTATCCCTCTTATTACATCCCTGCGCTATCTTGGTGTCACTCTGGATTCAGCTTTAACTTTCAAAGATCACGTTTCTTCTATTGTCCAACGTTCTTTCTGTACGTTGCGGCAACTTCGTGCAGTCCGGCCTTTTCTCTCCCCCTCTTCCATGACCACACTTCTTTCCCTCGTTTCTCGTTTAGACTACAGTAACGCCTCCCTGGCCGGTCTCCCACTCACTCAGCTTCGCCGACTCCAATTTGTTCATCATACTGCTACCCGTCTTCTGACCAATACATCCCAATCTGCCCATGTCACCCCCCCTTCTCATTCATTTACACTGGTTGCCTATCCCTTTTCGTATCCAATATAAGATTCTGACTTTTGTTCACAGGGCTTTGCACACTGGTGTCCCACTCTATCTCTCTGATCTGGTTCACTTCCATTGCCCCTCTAGAGCTCTTCGATCGATTCATGCTAATCGCTTTTTTCTTCCACCTCCTTCTAGGGCTCGTCTCGAATCCACACGTTCTTCTGCTTTCTTTTTCCTTGGTCCTCATCTCTGGAACTCATTGCCATTAGCCTTACGTCTGGAATCTTTCCTCCGCACCTTTAAAGCCTCTCTCAAGACCCACCTCTTTTGCACAGCTTTTGACATTCCTCCTCCTCCTCCTCCTCCTGCCGGCAACTGATTGTTTCCCTTCCCTCTGTTCTGTGCTTATTGTTTTCCTCTGTTTTTCGCTTATTGTTTCCCTTCCTTCTGTTTTTGCGCTTATTGCTGTATTGTTTCTTCTTTTATTGCTCTCTTTTGTAAACAAATGGCGTTCCTTTCTGTTTCCTTTCTTCAGTAGTCTCCTTTGTTTTTATTGTAAACCGCCGCATGCCTCTTGGTTTAGGCGGTATAATATGTTTTAAATAAAGATAAAGATAGTTAAAAGGAAGAAAAGACACATTTAAAAATCTGATTACAATTTCCAGAGTTGCAATGTTACCCAGTTCCTGGAGTGAGATTTTAAGCCAGTCCTAGATTTCTGACATTCTCATCCTGATGCATTATGGGACCTGCAGCACTGTTTCCAATAGGTAAAATCTGAGGCTACAAATGCCATACTGCATTGTAATGCAAATTTAAAACCAGAACTTGCAAAAAAAATCTCACTCCTGGAATTGGGTAATTCTGAATTTCCTGAGAGTCTCAAACAAATGTCTCTTGGTGCCATTATACTCTAATCTGCTCACACCAGGGGCACTATTTACCACTAAGTGAGGTCTGATGTGCTCTCTTGGAACATTTATTTATTTAGGCAGTTTTGCATACCACCTTATCCTTCAATCAAAGTGATCACAACACAATTGGGGGGGATATGAGACACATACACTCAGGGCCGGCCCGTCCATTGAGCAAGAATGTTTTTTGCACAGGGCCCGCGTTTCAGGGGGCCCCGCGCAAAGAACATTCTGCTTTTTTTCAAAATTAAGTTAAAAAAAATAAAAAGCTGGCTGCTATCGCTGCCGCCGCGGCAGAATGGAGTGTCCTGCGGGGCCCCCTCTGCCCGGCTGAGCTCTCCCTCTGTGATGGCTGAGCCCCTCTGTGCCGGTTTTCAGATACGCGAAGGGAGAGTGTCTCCCTCGCGTCTCTGTTAAGCCCGCAGGGGCTGATGGAAAATTTCCCATCTGCCCCTGCAGGCTTAACAGAGACGCGAGGGAGACACTCTCCCTTCGCGTATCTGAAAGCCGGCACAGAGGGGCTCAGCCGTCGCAGAGGGAGGGAGGGACTCAGCCGGGCAGAGGGGGCCCCGCGGGACACTCCATTCTGCGGCGGCAGCGGTAGCAGACAGCTTTTTTTTTTTTTTTTTTAATGTTCCTTGAACCGATGGGGGGGGGGGGTGGTGGTTAGGACTGGTAATGGGCTATGGAGGGGGTTAGGACTTGACTTGAGGTGGGCGGTGGGTTGATGGGGGGGGGCTAGGACTGGTAATGGGCTATGGGGGGGGCTAGAACTGGAAATGGGCTGGGGGGGTTAAGACTGGAGGTGGGCTGATGGGGTTAGGACTGGTAATGGGCTGTGGGGGGTGATTAGGACTGCTAATGTGCGGTCGCATGATGGGGGCTGTCTGGTAATGGGCTATGGGGGGTTAGGGCTGATAATGGGCTATGGGGGGGGGCTAGGACAGGAAATGGGCTGATGGGGAGGGGTTAGGACTTGAGGTGGGCTGATGGGGTTAGGACTGGTAATGGGCTGTTGGGGGGTTAGGACTGGTAATGGGCTATGGGGGGGGGGTTAAGACTGGTAATGGGCTTTGGGCTGATGGGGCTGTCTGGTAATGGGCTATGGGGGGTTAGGACTGATAATGGGCTATGGGGGGGGGCTAGGACAGGAAATGGGCTGATGGGGAGGGGTTAGGACTTGAGGTGGGCTGATGGGGTTAGGATTGGTAATGGGCTGTGGGCTGATGGGGGGGTTAGGACTGGCAATGGGCTATGGGAGGCTGACTGGAAATGGGCTGATGGGGGGTTAGGACTGGTAATGGGTTATAGGGGGGGTGTAAACTGAAAATGGGGTGATGGGGGTTAGGACTGGAAGTGGGTTGATGGGGGGGCTAGGACTGGTATTGGGTTGGGGGGTTGCTAGGACTGGAAATGGGCTGATGGGGGGCTAGGACTGGAAATGGGCTGATGCAGGGACTAGAAGGGAATGGATGCTGGGTGAGGCTGGAACTAGAAGGGAGCTGATGTTGGGGGAGGATTAGAATGGGATGGGGCTGGGAGAGTAAAATGGAGAGGGGAAAAATATTTTGTGTGGGAGGGATGAAAAATCTACAATTGGCCGGGTATTGGGAGAGTAAGTGGGGATTGAGGATGGAGGGGTAAAATTTGAGTGGATGAAATAGGAATGAGGAAAGAGCAAAAGGAGAAAGATTACTATGTTAAAGCAGATGTAGAGAGAGAATGGAAAAAAAACTAGGAGTGAAGAAAGGACAAATGGACAGCAGACGATGGAGAGTTAGCAGAAGACACGAAGAAACCAGAAGAAAGTGGCTGGAGCAATTGCAGCTGAAAAAAAAATGCACAAAAGGTAGAAAAATATCTCTTTATTTTGAATTTATTAATTGGAATATGTCAGCTCTGGTAAATGTGCATCATTAACGTCTGCGCTTTGTTTAGTACAAGAGCAAATTAATGTATAGTTTTATTTCTACAGTGGTGTATATTCCAAGTTTGGCTTTTGGGATTCCCAGTTTAATTATTGTCATCCTGTTTCTAAATTGTGATTCCTTGTTTGGTGATGGTTTATGTTCTGTTCATGTGTAACTGAGCTGAGGTATTCTGTTTATATAATTCCTATTTGACATTGCCACTTGTTCTCTTTCCCCAGTAGGTCATGTATTGGTATTCTCTGAAATGTATTGGTTTAATATTTGCATGTTTCCTTTTGATAGGTAGGGTATGGTGCTTTGTGAGTCCTGGTAGTGCTGTTAGGATACGGCGGGTTTGCTATGGGTTCTAAATGGGCAGTGTTTGTAGTAGTTCCTAATGTGTCTGGCGGTTGGCACTGGATTATAGTAATGTAGAAATCTTTTAGTCTTTCTTTATTCATACACTCATTAAGAGGCATGTTTACTAAACGTTAGTATATGGTAACATTATGCAAATGAGGCCCCACAATGAGTCTCCGCACCCCCCTTGGACTGCCCCTGCATACATTAATACTTACAGGGAACATGGAGGGTTAAGTGGCTTGCCCAAGACCACAAGGAACACCTGTGGGACTAGAAGCCCCAGTCCTTCCAGCCCAAGGTTGCTGTCCTCTAGTGGGATTTGAACCCCTGACCTTCCAGCCTGAGGCAATGTGCCCCAACCACTAGGCCACTCCTCCCTCTGTTGAAGATAGAGGTTCTTTCAGTGGGGACAGAGCACTTCTACAGCCTCAGGGTCAGCACAACCATTTGGCAAGACTAAGCAGTTGCCTGGGTCAGCAAAGAACAGCAATAGTGAAAGCAAAACAATAGATCCTGACATCCACAGACACTCAAAGAGCCATCAGCATATTCCTTTATCTGCAGGAAGAGCGAGCACACACACACACACACAGCAAAGTTTAAAATTTAAAAGTAGGATGCCCAATTAAGCAAGCTCAGTATTGTTGTAGGAGGGGTGGTATTGGGATGATCATGATTGTTGAGTTTAATTATCAAAATTGGGGGAGATGGGAGATGGAGGAAAAGAGTAAGGCTGAAGGTTTGCCAAGAGCACCTAATACTCTTACACCAGCCCTGTGCAGTTTTTCAGGATACAGGTAACACATACAATAGCGCTCAATACATTGAGGTAGCATGCATGCAAAGCTATCTCATGCATATTCATAAACGTTATCATGAAAATGTGATTGGTGCAGGTTCTAAACCTCTGTTTTACAGTTAATTATTTCTAGCTTAACTTTAATTTCTTTAAAATGTAGCAAATTAAACATGATTTTACTAGAGAAAAGCCTTCTAAAAAGGCCAAGAAAAGGTGAGAGCTAAAGGAAAGAGGTGTGGAGGAGTGCGAATTAAGGGATGTAGCAGTCTTTAATGCCATACTATGACTTCCAAACGGCAAAAAAGATTTCCGTGTTTTTAAATAGCTGCTGATAATTAGAGCACATAAGGGTGGCTAATTGCACATTCTGGTCATACTTTCTTAATCAAGATGGCTATCCTCTGTTGGGCAGCATTTCAACATAACTGGTTCTAGGCTAACGGAAGACTTTGCACTTGACCTGACATCTAAAGCTCTGCAGGGGTGACACGGTGGGTTTTCCCCTTTGTGTGAAGAGAGTGGTGATGAGTACTTTGCGGTCTCGTGCTGAACCCTCGCTATAGGAGATCAGCAGGCACAGGGCGGAGCGACGCACACTTTCCACTACTTCTTTTCAAACGCGCATGGCAGACAAACAAAAACGAGTTTATAGCATCCGTACTGTGCATGTGCTCGAAGTGGCGTTTTGAACAGGCGGAGTTCAACCTTCCTTCCCCGCGCACTACATTCCTGCTGCGGCGAGGCCACCACGGTTGTCGCTGTGTGTAGGCAGTCGAGGGTGAGTCGGCGCAGCAGTTGCTGTCAGGGGCGGGGCGGAGTCTAGTGGGGGCGTGGGCTTCTCCACCAATGACCACCGGCCTCTCTAACAGGGCGGAAGGCAGGGAGAAATCGTGCACTGGATCGCGGCGCGGGCGTTTGCTTTGTGAGCCGGCTGATATAGTACACGAAAGGAAGAGACGCGGTGCTGGTTCGGATCGTTTGCTACGTGCGCAAGATGCTTTCGTAGAGGCTTCCAGGCATTTGATAGCAAATTAAGAATTATCCCGGAGCACATAACAAACATCCTGGCGGAATACGAGCTTAAATTTGCCTTCTGACATATGCTGTCAGGGTCTTTGTGTTGAAATAATACGTTTTGTAAGTCTGTACTCTTTTGTCCGTTGAAGAACGACGACCATTGCCAACATATTCATACTTCCAATTGCCTATTGCCATATAGTTTATGCAGTGTTACTTAATACTGTATAATTATGCAGTGAAAAGAGTCTAGAAATGCCGACCTGTTTGGTCATCACTACGGTTTATCAGATTTGTTATCTTATCATTGAAAAGAAGTAAAGGATTTGCCTTTGGAGCCCTGCAGCAGCAGCATGGAATTAAAAATGAAAAATATGTATGTGAGGATAAACAGTGCTATCCATAGAGGACATATATGGGGGTTCAGTGAATATGCCTCCTGAAACATCTCGATCTCGCCCATAGGACCTTCCTGGCACAAAACACTTTAGTAGTAGGACTGTATACTGGCTGTCCTAGGCTCTTCTAGTCAGTGTACAAGGGACAGGAGTGCCGAGAGAAAATGAAGGGGTGCTTCACACTGATCCTGATTCCTGATCAATTCTTGGTGTGATTGAAGGAGGGCTCAAATCTCATGGCTGATCTGAGTTGCTCAGCTGCTGTCTTATGTGTTCACTTACCTTGCAGTAGATAGGCAGAATGCTGGGGGACCTGGAAGAAATCTGAAATATATTTGAATTTATTAATAAATAATTTGACCTGAAGCAACTTCTCTGGATTACTAGGTGAAGTAGTTGGCAAGGAAAAACAATATTAACCCTTTCACATCCACATAATTGTTTTGTAATTTTGTTTGTTTTTTTTTTATTAAGATTTGAGCTAAATGATGCAGAATATAAAGTGTTTTTGAAAAAAATATATTTCTAAGGAACAATATTTACTGTTGCCATATGGCAACTATGGTCCTGAATGGCTGAAAATTAAAAACAGTCTTGGCATCAGTTTCATTTACTGCTGGGTGTGATAGTTTAAATAACAGTTTTTTTTTCAGATGTCAAGCACAGATACACATCACATTTCACACACTGTGCAGATTTTTTGGAAATATAGAATCCTATGAAAAATTTGGCACATTTGAAGGTTGCCATATGGCAACAACAGCCATGAAAGGGTTAAAGCAAGACATAAATTCAACATTTTAACTTGTATTCTTGGTAAGTATTCAGAATTATTACTATAAGACTACCAAAGTTAGAAAAAATATGTATATGCTGTCCAAGTAACTTCACTAATTAGACTTCTGACATATACATTTTTAATATCTACTCTTGATCTCTTGGGGAGAGCACACCTTGATAGGCTTCACAGGTAATCAATCACATGTTTTTGTACTCCCAGAGACAGGTACGTGATTGGGTGCTGTTGAGCCCTGACAGAACAGAAATACAGCAGCAGTCCCGCTGGTTCATCTGAGCAAAGGGGAGCTGGTGCTTTAGTGCCCTTGAGAATCCAGGCTGGCAGTCCAGATAAAGCACTGTTCACACTAGTTATTTGTTCCAGTCAAATACAAATTTGTAGATACAAGTGTTAAACTTTGTTAAAGCTGACAAAAAAGCTTGCTCCAATCTTTCAGAAAAGTACACAGTCCAAACAAGAACCAATTCCTAGCAGATCAGGTTTCTTACGCAGAATTTCCCCTTCTCGCTGCAATCCTCATATCCCATCTGGACTCTTCTGAGGCCAGAACTGTAACTCTCCAAAGAATGCCATCATAGTATCCTTGAGTATCAGATATTTTCTCCTGAATCAGTCTGGATAATTTGCCGTAATGCCTTCTCTTTAGGAACAGGGAGACTAAATTTATTTATTTATTTAGCCGTGCTTCCTCTCCCACTCCAGTTCTCTTCCTTCTCTCTCTTTCCTTTTGTAACTAACACTTTTCCCACACTGACCATGCACAGTATAGATTATATTGGTAATATCCCCCCCCCCCCCCATTAGCGAGGGATTATTCAAATTTACCAAAACTGAAGGTAATGTGTACTCTCTTAATATATATATGTCTTCTCGGTAAGGCACCTAAGAGATTTGTACCTAAAACTAGATTAATATATTATTAGTCATGGGTTTCAATCATCCAAATAATCTGAGGGAATACATACTGGAATATAGAAACATAGTAACATAGAAAAATGACAACAGAAAAAGATCACATGGCCTATCTAGTTTGTCCTTTCATATCAACAATTACAACAGTCCCCTTTTTTTCTTTAGAGATCCTCTGTTTGTCCCATGCTTTTTTGAATTCAGATCCTGTCCTCATCTCTACGACCTCCACTGGGAGACTATTTCACAGATCCACCACTCTTTCCATAAAGAAATATTTACGCATATCACTCCTGAAACTATCCCCTTTTACCCTCATCCCATGTCCCTTCACAGCAGAACTTGTTTTCAATTGAAAGAGGCTCTCCCCCTGTGCATTTATGCCACGGAGGTATTTAAACGTCTCAATCATATCACCTCTGTCCCGCCTTTAAGGGTACATATTAAGATCCTTAAATCTGTCCTCATATGCTTTATAATAAAGACAGCTAACCATTTTAATAGCCACCCTCTGTACTAATTCCAACCTGTTTATATCCTTTTGAAGGTGCGGTCTCCAGAATTGCACACAAAACTCCAAATGAGGTCGCACAAAGACTTATACAGAGACACTGTCACCTCCTTTTTTCTGCTACCCATTCCTCTCCCTATGAACCTAAGCATCCTTCTAGCTTTTGCTGTCATCTTTTCAACCTGTTTAGCTACTTTCAGATCATCAGACACAATCACGCCAAGGTCCCACTCTTCTTTAGTGGACAAAAGTACTTCACCCCCTATACTATACTGCTCCCTTGGATTGCTGCATCCCAAATGCACGACCTTGCATTGTTTAACATTAAATCCCAGCTGCCAAATTCTAGACCATTCTTCAAGCTTAGCTAGATCCCTCCTCGTGTTATCTACACCTTCCTGGGTGTCTATTTCAGATTTTGGTATCATCCGCAAAGAGGCAAACCTTACCTGACAGCCCTTCCGCTATGTCACTAACAATAAGAAGAATCGGACCAAGGACAGATCCCTGGGGGGCACACCACTGGTAACTTCCTTCTCTTCAGAGTGCGCTCCATTTACCTGTACCCTTTGTCGCCTCCCACTCAACCAATTTCCAACACATGCAGTAACTTTAGGGTCCAGCCCTAGGGTGCTCAGTTTGTTTATAAGTCGCTTGTGAGGAACGGTGTCAAAAGCTTTACTGAAATCTAAATACACCACATCTAGGGCTCTCCCTCGGTCCAACTCCCTGGTCACTCAGTCAAAGAAATCAATCAGATTTGTCTGACAAGACCTGCCTTTGGTGAATCCATGCTGCCTCGGATCCTGTAATCCGCTGGACTCCAGAAACCTCACTATTTTCTCTTTCAGCAGCGTTTCCAATAATTTACTCACCACCGAAGTTAAACTGACCAGCCTGTAGTTTTCAACCACATCCTTACTTCCGCTTTTGTGTAAAGGGACCACATAAGCCTCTCTCCAGTCCTTTGGCACCACTTCCAACTCCAACTTGGCATTGAAAAGGTCAGTCAGTGGAGTTGCTAGAACATCCCCAACTTCCCCCACTATTCTAGGGTGTATCCCATCTGGTCCCATCTCTACTTTAAGTTTAGCTAGTTTCTCACAAACAGTCTTCTGAAAATTGTTCAAGATGCCCTTCACTTCTGTTCCTGTTTGTGGGTGTTTTCTGAGGTCCTGTTCCTGGTTCTTCATCTGTGAACACAGAACAGAAATATTTGTTAAGGAAGTCCGCTTTATCCTCATCAGCTTCTACATATTCCTCCCCTTCACCCTTGAGTCTGACAATACCATTTTTGCTCTTCCTCTTCTCACTATCATATCTGAAAAAATGTCTTATCCCCCATTTTATTGCATTAGCTATTTCCTCCTCTTTTTGAATCTTTGCTTTCCTGACTACTTTGCTAGCTTCTCTAAGTTTTTCCAAATATAGATGCCTGTCTTCCTCTCTCTGTGATCTCTTGTATTTCATGAAGGCCTCCCTCTTTTTCTTCACCTTTTCATCTACTTCTTTCGAAAATCATAGCGGTCTCCTTTTCCTTTTACCTTTATGTACCGTTTTAACAAAAGGTTTAGTTGCCCTTAATATATCCCCTTTCAGTCTTGCCCACTGTTTTTCTACATCCCCCATCTGTTCCTGTCCCTCTAAAGACTCCCTGAGGTATTGGCCCACCTTGGCAAAGTTAGTTTTCCTAAAGTATAAGATCCTCACTTTTGAATGGATTCTAACAGCCCTAGTCCTAATACTGAACCACACCAACTGGTGATCACTGGATGCAAAATGATCTCCCTCTATAACATCAGAAACACTTTCACGATTGGTAAGCACCATGTCCAGTATGGCCCCTTCATGTATGGGTTCTGGTACCAGTTGCCTGAATAGTTCCCCCTGTAGAGAATCCAGCATCTCCTTACTTCTAGATGATACTGCAGCAGAAATGTGCCAATCAACATCTGGCATATTGAAATCCCCTATCAGTAGCACTTCCCCCTTCCTAGCAATGCTGCGTATGTCTTCAATTAACTCTCTATCCACCTCTTCCTCTTGTGAAGGAGGTCTACATATCACGTCAATGCAAATAGATTTCTCTTTCCCTCTTTCTAGTTTAACCCACAGTGCCTCCTCTCTCCCTTTTAAGCTCTGTAATTCCAAAACTTTAATATTATTTTTTACATACAGTGCCACTCCTCCTCCCCTTTTTCCTACCCTGTCCTTTCTGAATATAGTATAGCCTGGTATAGTTACATCCCAGTCATGGTTTTCTGTGAACCATGTTTCTGTAACTGCCACTAAATCCAAGTCAGCCACTCCCATAAAAGCTTCAACATCTGGGATCTTATTTCCCATGCTACGGACATTTATATGTACTGCTTTCCATATGTTGCCCCTTTTATCCATTTCAATAAAGGTATTTAATATTTCACTTACAGTACCTGGGGGCTTTCACTTACCTAGGGGCTTTTTTCACCCATCCCCAATGAATCTAATTTAAAGCCCTCTTCAGTATATTAGCCAGTCTGCTACTGAAGACACATCAACCTTTCTTGGACAGATGGATGCCATCTCTGCTCTGCAACCCTTGGAACAGCATCCCATGGTCTAGGAAACCAAAACTCTCTCAATGACACCATCCACGCAGCCATGAATTCATCTCCAGGATGCAAGCTTCTCTGCTTTGGCCTTTACCCTCAACAGGGAGGATTGAATAGAACACCACCTGTGCACCTATCTGCTTTACCCTCTGTCCCAGAGCCATGAAGTCACTTTTGATATGCTCATAGGGATACCTGGCAGTATCATTTGCGCCAATATGGATTAGCAACATTCGATAATAGTGGGCTTGATGAGTCTCGGCAAACTCTCCATAACAGCTTGGACTTTGGCACCTGGCAGACAACATACCTCTCTGGACATCAAATCTGGTCGGCAGATGGACGCCTCAGTACCCCTCCGAAGAGAGTCATCAACAACCACTAACCTTTGCTTCCTTGTGGTCATGGCGATGTTTGCGTCAGCAAAAGCAGGAAGGTTTTTCAGCAGAAGACGGGAAAGGGAGTCCGAAGGTTTGGATGCTCTGATGCAGAGGTGGCCGGAGGACCGCCTCTTGTATGTGTTTCCGCCGTGGGTATTGATAGGTCGGGTGCTGCAGTGCATAGAGCGGCACAAAGGTTGGGTGCTTCTAATAGTGCCTGATTGGCCCAGAAGGCCGTGGTATGCCAACATGGTGCGTCTCCTGGTGGAGCCTCCGTGGAAACCTCCGGTCAGGAGAGATTTACTAATGCAGGGTCCGTTGAATATGCCTCAGGTGGATCGGTTCTTGCTTACAGCTTGGCTCTTGAAAGGGCAAGGTTGCCAGCAAGGGGATATTTGGCAGAGGTGATCTCTACCATGTTACGGTCTAAATGGAGGTCTACCTCAGTGGCGTATGTTCGGTATTGGCGGCTATTCGAGGCCTGGTGCAAAGAGAAGCAGGTAGTGGCCTTACGTGCTTCTGTGCCGCGGATTCTGTCCTTTTTGCAGGATGGGTTTCGGAAAGGACTGGTGGCGGCTTCTCTTTGAGGTCAGGTGGCTGCGCTTTCGTGTTATCGAGGAAAGTTGAAAGGAAAGGTGCTTGGGGCCCATCCGGATGTTAAAAGATTTCTGTGAGCAGTGTCACTTTTGAGGCCACCATGCCGAGCGCCTATGCCGGCATGGGATCTTACCTTGGTACTAGACACATTGGTGCGGGGAGCCTTTTGAGCCATTAGCCAGAGCATCTTTAAAGGATCTTACCCTTAAGTTGGTGTTTTTAGTGGCTATTTCATCGGCAAGGAGAATTTCAGAGTTGCAGGCGTTGTCCTGTAAGGAGCCTTTTTTGACCTTCTATGATAGTAAGTTGGTTTTGAGAATGGTTCCTTCCTTTTTGCCTAAGGTCATGTCTGCGTTTCATGTGAATCAAGTGGTGTCTTTGCCGGCGTTCGGAAGGGTTAGCAAGGATAGCTCCTTGGGCAGATTGCATCAGTTGGATGTGGCTCAGGCATTGAAGAAGTATTTGCAGAGGACAGCGGAGTTCCACACGACGGGTAGGTTGTTTGTCCTATTTGGTGGGCCGAAGAGAGGAGAGCAGGCGATGAAGGGCTCTATAGCAAGATGGCTTAAGGAGGCCATTGCGTCGGCCTGTATCTTAAAGGGTAAGATAGTGCTGAAGGAACTGAGAGCGCATTCGACTAGGGCGCAGGCGATGTCTTGGGTGGCGTTCAGTTTGGTGCCAGTGGTAGAAATTTGCAAGGCGGCAACGTGGTCGTCTTTGAATTCCTTTGTCAAGCATTACAGGCTTGATGTTCAGGCGGAGGGGGATGCTAGGTTTGGATCGGCGGTGCTTCAGGCTGGTCTAGCAGGTTCTTCCCGTTAAGTTGATTACTGCTCTGTTACATCCCCAGTGGTTCGGGACTAGACTGGAGGGACAATAAGGAAGAGGAAATTAGACTTACCTGCTAATTGTTGTTCCTTTAGGACCTCCAGTCTAGTCCCGTATCCCTCCCTGTTATGGTGTGGCTAGACGGAGGCCTGAAGTCCGGTAAGTTTGTTCATAGGACTGTCAGAGCGGCTTATGGGCTACGGGTCTTTACGGGAGGGGGTTTAGGGATATATCTGGAAGAAGTTAAAGGGGGCCTGCTGGGAGATCCTGGAGAGGGGGCGCAGCGGGCCAGAGCTTTACGGTCATTAGGCGTGGCCTGTTAGGGGATAGCGCAGTTAGCTATCTCAGTTTCATTCAGTTAGACGGTTATGAGAAAAAAAAAGAAAAATTTTACATGTTTGATAACTGCTTACTTATTGCTCTGGTGAGTCTGCTTTGTCAATAGGTTACTGAGGCAAGGAGGCGGTGCCTGAGCTACTTATCCTGATGTCACAAGAAGTGTGACGTGTTCAGTCTCCAAGCTGCGAGAAGAGGTGCTTAAACCCCAGTGGTTCGGGACTAGACTGGAGGTCCTAAAGGAACAACAATTAGCAAGTAAGTCTAATTTCCTCTTAAGTATGTTCAAAATGTGCTGTTATAAGCCACAAATTCTTACCTTTGCTTGAAATGTATAGCCCTTGTTAGGAATGCCTCAATAGTGCAAGGCTCTGAAGCCTTTTATGCAGGCCTCAGCTGCTCTCAGTTCTTTCACAGGCTAATCAGGCCCACTAACTCCTGATTAGGTGTCAGTAGCTTCAAAGAGCTGAGAAAGATAATAAAACAGAGTTTTAAACCTACTCCACTAAAAAAAAAAATTCTCCTTTTAAACTAAAGCATCAAAAAGAATGTAAGGAATATTATAATTTATGCGAGTACTTGCTTGTTCTGCCCAAACTCTGTCTCTGTGCATGTCCACAGTGAACGTACGTGTGATGCAAATACGCATACTTTCATGCTAGTGTGCTTGCCTTGTAAATCTAGGCAGTTCCTTATACAATTATCCCCTGGGAATCACCACCCAGAAAAACGATCTAGGAGTCATCATGGACAAAATATTGAAATCTTCTACCCAATGTATGGCAGCGGCTAAGAAAGCAATCCAAATTGTAGGAGTTATTAGGGAAGGAACAGAGAATAAAATAAAGAATATTGTAGTGCCTCTGTATGGCTTCATGGTGCGACTGTGACTTGAGTATTATGTGCAATTCTGGTCGCTGCATTTCAAAAAATATTTAGTAAAGGTGTAGAGAAGGGTGACCAAAACGATTAAGGGGATGGATGGATACTCCTTCTCCTACTACTACCACTGAGCATTTATAAAGCGCTACCAGTCGTACGCAGCGCTCTACAGAAACATGTAAGAGACACTCCCAAGTGGAAGGGCTAAAGAGGTTAGGGCTCTTCGGCTGGGAGAAGAGATAGCTGAGGGGGGATATGATAGAGGTCTATAAAATTCTGATTGCCTGGAACAGGTAAATGCAAATTGATTGTTTACTCTTTCAAAAATACAAGGACAGAGGACACACCATGAAACTATAAAGCAGTACATTTAAAACAAAAGGAGAAAATAGTTTTCACTCAATGCATAATTATGCTCTGAAACTCATTGCTGAATGATGTGGTAAAAGCAATTGGTCGCAGCTGGATTTAAAAAAAGGTTTGGAGATGTTCCTGGAGGAAAGTCCATAAACTGTTATTAAGATAGATCTGGGAAAAGCCACTGCTTATCCCTGAGAGTAAGTACCATGGAAATTATTGTAACTATGTAACTATCTTTTGGGATCCTGCCAGGTACTTGTGACCTGGATTGGCCACTGTTGGAAAATGGTCTTGATGGACCTTTGTTCTAGAGTAGTGTGACATTCTTATATTCTTATGGCACAGGGGGAGATAGGGAGAGAAAGAATGTGGAGATAATAGACACAAGGGAGGTGAGAATATGGCATCACAGGAGATGCTGGACAAGAAGGTGGGGAGGATGGAGACAGGAAGAGGAAAGGGAGATAAGAAGAGAGAAAGAGAATGTAGATGCTGGACATGGGAAGGGGGGAGAGCATAGGAATATGGAGGCTATATACTGGACAAGAAGGGTAAAGGGAGAGAGAGAGAGTGGAGATACTAGACATGAGGGAGAATAGGGATGTAGAGGGGCGATGATGAATACTAGAGACACGGAGAGACAGGAGGGAGATGTGGGACGGGGTGGGGGACAGAGAGAGAGAGAGAGAGGAGATCCTTGACATGGTGGAATTGGGAGGGAGAGAGAGAGAGAGAGAGAGAGAGAGAGAGAAGGGAAATACTTGACACAGGGTCATAGAAAGAAAGAGGGAAGATGTATGGAAGGTGAGAGAGGGGAGAAACTGTATGGGGGTGGGGAAAGAAAAGGCAAATACCTGAATAAGAGGGGAGGGGAATAGACGCTGGACACAGGGGAGGGGCGAGGAAGAGAGAAAGGGGAGAGTTTGTGAAAGACTGGGAAATTAGAGATTAGGGAAAGGGGGAGAAAAAAGGGGAATGGGAGGCCATTTTGAAGGTTGAAAAGCAGTAGTGAAAAGAGGGAGACTGAGAACCCATTGGTAAAAATGAGGAGTGAAATCTGAATCAATAGACAGAAAAAGAAGTGAAAGAAAGCTGAAAGGAACAGATTAATGCCAGAGATAGATGTAGAGGAGGAAATGAAGAAGACAGGAGCAGAGAAAAGCAGTGGCAGATGGACTGAAGACCTTGGAAAGAGTGTTAAGACAGAAGAAAGCAGAAAGTAGAGACTGGAATCATCACAGAAAATTAAAATGGTTGAACAACAAAGGTGGACTATGTCAGTGTTTGGAATTTACATACACTATCTTTGTGTTTTGCACAGTACAGGGGGAAATGCATCTCTTTCTATTTCTCTGATGTTGCATTGCAGGCAGAGTCTACCTTCTTGAGATTTCAGTCTCAGTTTTATCTACATATTTATTCTTATTTGATGAGGGTCTTTCTACTTTCTGAGCATGTGATGTAAGGCAGGTGTTCTGTTAGCATGGAGTTTCTACATAGGGTTGTGTAGTAGTCTAAGGGGCATGTTTACTAAAATCCCGGTAGAGTGCGGGCCGCGGTAGAGTGCGGATGCCATATAAGGAGTGGGCGTTCCGTCCTGAAAAAGAAAAGCCGTAATTTAAATATGCGCTAAGGTGCGCAGCGCCCTTGTACGCCCCGCACCTAAGCGCATCAGATGGCTGCGCGGGAGGCATGTGTGTTACGCTGATGGGCAAGCAGAAGAGCAGAGCCACAGTACAATGGTTGAGACACTGACCAACGGTGCAGGGATCAGGGGTTAAATTCCCCACAGTGCCCAATGAAGACAGCTGGCTGAGGCGGTAATTTATGAGTCGCAGAAATACTGGGCGGCGCGCTGATGTTTTTGGCGGCATATTAATATTGGGCGGCCTAAGGCGGCGCGCTGATGTTTTTGGCGGCATATCAATACTGGGCGGCATAAGGCGGCGCGCTGATGTCTATGGAGGCAGTATAATACTGGGCGGTATAAGTGGCGCGCTGATGTGTAGGAACAAGAGCAGAGCCACAGCACAATGGTTAAGACACTGACCAATGGTGCAGGGATCAGGGGTTCAATCCCCCACAGTGCTCAATGGAGGCAGCTGGCTGAGGCATATAAATGATGGGCAGCATAAGGCAGTGCACTGATGGGCACAAGGTGGAGCACCAATATTTTAGGAGGCTTGTTAATATTGGGCCACATAAGGCGGCGTGCTTATGTGCAATCACAGGAACAGAACCACAGCACAATGGTTAAGACACTGACCAATGGTGCAGGGATCAGGGGTTAAAGTGCCCAATGAACAAGGCTGGCTGAGGTATAACATATTATGGGGCAGATTGCTTTAGGAGGCATTTTAGTCATATTTTAATTGCCACTACTAGCAAACACACTCCCAAAGCGTGTTAACATCAGGTGCCCTATAAGGCACATTTTAAAGTGCACTGTCAGCCAAGGCACCCTAGAATGTTGCTTATAGGGCGCTTTAGAGGGTGCCATATGAGGTACCGCAAGGTCAGTGTACTGTTTTTTATGGCAGCACTGTGCAGTTTAAGGAATGAAAAGCATACGTAGGTGCGCTGACAGGCAAGGAGGAGCAGCAGTGGAGCACAATGGTTAAGGCACTGACTGCTGATACAGGGGTCATGGGTTTGCTCCCCAGTGTGCCTAATACGTAAGGCTGGCTGTGGCAACAGCTTTGCATTGTACATATTTTGGCCTGCAGCACTTTATATTTATGTTATTAATTGCTGCCAGCAAACACGCCCTCACGTGCCGTAATTGAAGGTGCCGAATAAGGCACCCTATATGGCACGCCATTGGGCACATTATAAATTGCACTGTCCGCCACAGTACCCTAAAATGTCCCCTATAGGGCACCCTATAGGTTGCATCACAGGAGAATGTATAGTGCACCTTATATGGACGGGAACCATAAGGTGCCCTATAGGGCACCCTATAAAGCACCCTCAGAGGCACCTTATGGGTACAGTACGCCGAGGGTGTTTTTGCTGGCATCAAAATATGTACATTAAAAAAAGATAATGCATTAGACAACCCTATCAAATAACCCCACTGTGGGTTTGAACCCATGACTTCTGGCTTCAGAGGCAGTGCAGTAACCATTGGGCTACAGCTCTATAGCTGCTAGCCAGCCCTTGGCTGGCTGCAGAGAGCATGCACGTCACCACACAGACAGTCTGCTGTGGTCACCAGGATAGGGTTAGCCTACCCATACCCATGATGCACTGCACATGCAAATCAGCTGTCCACAGATTAACACAAGATGTGCAATGCACCCCCACAGCACCTCTGCCCGGTAGAGGGAAGTGACCATGTGCACCCACACACCACCTCGGCCTGGTAGGGGGTACTGACCGTGTGTTTTACTGGCACAGAGTAGCTACACACCGTCACATTGTGCAGGTACTGTGCTCACCCTGAGGGTGCAATGAGGCGCCCAGGACCAGGTCCACAACACCTTCCACAGCTAACAGAGGCCATGCCGGAGGTCCAAAGCAGTGTTAATGTGTGAGATAGGTAGTTTCTGCACAAACACCTTGGATATCTCTGTCTGTTTCAGTCAGGTGTAGCCCCCATGGACCCCCAGGTGGGCCATGCACCTCCACCCCCCTCCCTCAGGGCTGAGGGTGGCAAACAGGGTCTCCCATCAATAGATCCACATTCCACCTCCCTGCAAAGGTGGCAGTAGAGGGGACCATCAACCCCAGTCCTGCTGGGGAGTCAATGCAGCTCTGTACACAGCCATAACACAATAGCAGGCAGACATTAGGCCTGGATATGCTAAGCTGCACCCCACCACTATCTGATATTCTTCTGCAGCAAGTCATCAGCCACTGCACCCCACAAGCTGCTCCATCAAGACACATACCAGCTGCAAACAGTGTGCTAGTTAGTCCACAGTGCATGTTGCCAGGGGAGATGCATGCACCCAGAACTGGGATGTCAGCATACACAGCAAGCAGTTAAACCAGTGACTGGGCCCCAAAAGGAAACCCATAGCTATCACATGAGAGAAATATAATATAGCACTATGGGGGTGCCTAGCCATGCTGTGGTCACTCCACAGTCAGGGTGAGAGTGATCTCTCAGCAGGACATACTGAGGTCACCCTGTCTGTGTAGGTGGTGGCCAGGCACTAATATGTCCCAGTCAGTGCCCTATGCCCTGAGCAGATGCACCCTGGCCAGGCCACCCTGTCCGGCCTATACCCATGGTACCTTACTCCTCATTATGCACATTGGCAGCCCAATACTGGTAACATTGCTGGCAGTGTGGGCTGTGGAAGGTGTTTGCAGCCACCACACACTGGATAGGCAGACAGCCACCCCCACACCTATGCCAGCATTGTGCTACTTATAGAGGAGTCCAGCAGCCATACCCACCACACCAGTCCTGGGCACAGTACAGGCATGGATATGGTATGCACTACTGTTGGGGGTCACTCCCCAGGGTGGTAAACACTGTCAGAGACCAGACCTACAGTGCACACCGCAGACATCACAATGATTGTTATGGTGGAGATCAATGAGCAACATGTGCTTAACGTAGGAATTGATATCTGCCAGTTATCATGGGCAACGTTTGGTAGCTGTGTACCATATACCCAGGTGTAGGGTGGCAGTGCTAAGGTATGCAACTGCTAGTTTTGGGGGATACAGGCAGGGCCCAATGTCCTGCCTCTCTAGGAGGCATTGGCCAATGGGCCCTGGGGGTGGGGGGGGGGGGTGTCTGGCCCTGTTGGCTGCTGCTTTACAGCAGAGTGTCCCAACTCCAGTCCTGGTGTTCCAACCACTGTTCGGGTTTTCATGTTGTCCCTCATAAATATGCATGAGCTACATCAGCATACCATGGGGGTGGTGCATAGATATGCAGCACAGGCATCTTTAGTAGAGGCAGCATGGATCCTGAATGGTGTGGGGCCCTCCAGGACTGCATTTGGGAGACTCTGCTCTGGGTAATGCGGCTGTTTATGGTGTTTGTGTTTGGTGTGGTAAAATATAGGCATGTGCACCATGCGTATGTTCTCAGCAATAAAGGTTTCTCCTTACTATCACGGTTTAGTTGTAGGAAAAATATGTGGACTGGATTGGCAGTAGCCCCAGCTGGGCTTTGAACCTGTGACTTTCTGTTTCTGCACACGCTGTCGGTGTGCACTGCACCACCATGTTGCCACAGATATGTTGTGTTCCTTGGGGAGTCCATGACTGTACATCCGACAGAGCCTGTCTGTTACAGTGGACTGTGCCAGCCTGCACAGGCCTAGGCCACTGTCTGCTGTGGTTTGCAGCCACTGCTCCCTCCACCACCTGTACCCTTCTGCCAACATGCAGACATGTCCCTATCTGGAAAAAAGCATATGACCTGATTGAGTTGTGGCACTCCAGGACTGGATTTGTGGGACTCGGCTGTCGGTAATGCCCATTGTTATGGTTTGTGTGCGGTGTAGGGTAAAATATAGGTGTTGGAACCATGCTTATGTTCTCTGCCATACAGGAGTGTCTGTACTATCACTGTTTAGTGGTGGGTAAAACTATGGGGACTGGGTTGGCAGGAGTCCCAGCTGGGGTTTGAACCTGTGACCCTCTAGTCCTACAAGCACTGGCTGTGTCCGCTGCACCACACTGTGGCCACAGAGACAGTGCAGTCTCTGGAGATAGGAAACCTGGCCGCACGAGTCAGACACCCTGCTCTGCACAATTTTACTGTGGGCTCGTTTACCTTGTATGGGGACAGGGGTGCAATTAAACCTCATAAATGACCTCCGAAAAAAGGGGGAAAAACCAAAACCAAGCTGGGCAACAGTGATTTCAATGGGCAACATGAAAAACACTCCCAGGAAAGCTCCATTAAAATGCAGTGATTTTTGAACGAGTCTACGGAGCATAGACCCTTCCAAAAATCATTTCTTTTTTTTGTAGCTTTCCTGGGAGTGTTTTTTATGGTTGCCCATTAATATCACTGTTGCCCAGCTGGATTATAATTTATTTGGAATTTATTGTGGTCATTTTCAATTTATATTTGCTATTTTGTTCTGTGCACATGTATCACACTGCTCACGTTTTGCAGGTTTCCCCGGTTTTGCTGTACATTGCTGACGGAAATGGTTTCTCTTCCCTTTAAATCGGCTCTAACGCGAGGGTTTCACTCGCGGTATTTTTTATGATGAAATTCAGCCCCGCTCCTGTGCGGGGAGCCTCTCCTCTCCCACTCTCCACCCATTGACCCCGTCCTCCCGCCCCTCGGGAGCCTTCCTCCGCCCTCCGTAAGCGTTTCCCCGCCTCTATCGCACATGAGCGCCCCGCACACGTACGCGGCGCTTAAGAGCACTTAAGTGCATCATTAGCGTCCACTCTTGTGTGCCACGCACGTGTGCACGGTTTAGTAAACATACCCCTAAGTGTATGGATGGTGTAGGACCCACTGCAATATTTACAGTGTCTTTCTTTTCCCAGTAGGCTCCTTGTTGTGTGAGGTTTGGAAACTGGTACTGTTATGATATGGTAAGTTTGCTCTGTAAGTCCTGAATAATTTTTGTAGGGTTTCATATTTGAATTTGTGGATGAAGAATAAGGGGGGTGGGCAGGGCCGGATTTACCTATACGCCATGGCGTAGGGCCCACAGCTGGCAAGGGCCCACCCGGGGCCGGTCCACACACCGCAGGGCTTCAGAGGGAGCAGGGTAAGCTCGCGCGAGGCCCCAGCTCCCTCTGTACAGCCGCCAGCTTGAAGAGCCTTTTCCTTCACGCTGGCGGCTGTATCTGTAAAGCCGCGATTGCTGGGAAAGGTTAAAGGCAATGCCCTTTAACCTTTCCCAGCATTCGCGGCTTTACAGATATAGCTGCCAGCATGAAGGAAAAGGCTCTTCACGCTTGCGGCTGTACAGAGGGAGCCGGGGCCTCGCGCGAGCTTACCCGGCTCCCTCTGAAGCCTCTCAGACAGCCGCGGTGCTGGTCGGGGGGCCAAGGACTGCATGGGCTGTGATTGGGGGGGGGGGACCTGGACCGGAAAAGGGCTAGGGGGGGGACTTGGACTGGAAAGAAAAGGGCTGTGATATGGGGGGGGGGGAAACCTGAACAGTAAAAGGGCTATGGGGGGGGGGACTTGGACTGGAAATGGGTTGTGATGGGGGGGGGGGGGACCTGGACCGGAAAAGGGCGAGGGGGGGGGACATGGACTGGAAAGAAATGGGCTGTGAATGGGGGGGGGGACCTGAAACTGTAAAAGGGCTATGGGGGGGACTTGGACTGGAAAGAAATGGGCTGTGATATGGGGGGGGGGGAACCTGAACTGTAAAAGGGGGGAACCTGAACTGTAAAAGGGCTATTGGGGGGGACTTGGACTGGAAATGGGTTGTGATGGGGGGGGGACCTTGACGGAAAAGGGCTATGGGGGGGGCGGACTTGGACTGGAAAGAAATGGGCTGTGATGGGGGGGGGACCTGAACTGTAAAAGGGCTATGGGGGGGGGGGGACATGGACTGGAAATGGGTTGTGATGGGGAGGGGGACTGGACCGGAAAGGGCTATGGGGGGGGGGGGACTTGGATGGAAAGAAATGGGCTGTGATATGGGGGGGGGAACCTGAACTGTAAAAGGGGGGAACCTGAACTGTAAAAGGGCTATGGGGGGGGGGGGGGGGGCTGGGACTGGAAATGGGTTGTGATGGGGGGGGGACCTGGACCGGAAAAGGGCTATGGGGGGGGGACTTGGACTGGAAAGAAATGGGCTGTGATGGGGGGGACCTGAACTTAAAAAGTCCTAGAGGGGGGGGGGGAACATGGACAGGAAAAGGGTTGTGATGGGGAGGGGGACCTGGACCGGAAAAGGGCTATGGGGGGGGGGGGACTTGGACTGGAAATGGGTTGTGATGGGGGGGGGGACCTGGACCGGAAAAGGGCTATGGGGGGGGGAGTAACTTGGACTGCAAATGGGCTGTGATGGTGGGGGGGGGGGGGAACTAGGACTGCAAATGGGCTGTGATGGTGGGGGCTAGGACTGGAAATAGGCTGTGATGGGGGGGGGCTAGGACTGGAAATGGCCTGTGATGTGAAGGCTAGCACTGGAAATGGGCTGATGAAGAGCTAGAATAGGACTGGAAATGGGCTGATGTGGGGCATGGGAGAATGGGACTAGAAGGGAGTGGATGCTGGGTGGGTCTAGAACTATAAGGGAACTGATTTTGGGGGAGGACTAGAATGGATGGGGAATGAGAATGGAGAGGGGAAAAATATTTTGTGTGGAAGAAAAGTCTATGATGGGCTGGGTATTGGGAGAGTAAGAGGGGCTTGAAAATGGAAGGGTGAAATTTAAATGGATGATAAAGGAATAAGGAAAGAATTGTGGGAAAGAGCAAAAGGGAAACAATCAGTATGTTAAAGCAGAAATAGAGAGAGAATGGAAAACATCTAAAAGAGAAGAAAGGACAAATGGATAGCTCGCAGAAGACACGAAGAAAGAAACCAGAAGAAAGTGACTGGAGCAATTGCAACTGAAAAAATGCCAAAACAGAAGGTAGGAAAAATACTTTTTATTTTGAATTTATTAACTGGAATATGTCTTTTTTAATGTATTTCTTGAATTCCGATGCTGATTTTGTCCCTATTGCCTCTTTATGTCAGGCAATTCTATACATCTATTGCCATTTCTGTTTTGGTAAGTTGATCTCATTTTTATTTTTTCTGGGGGCCCACAATTTTTGTTGGCGTAGGGCCTCACTCAAGGTAAATCCGGCCCTGGGGGTGGGGGATTTTAGAAAGGATGTTGAAGTGCAATCTGGGATGTCTAAGCCAGAACATCTGAGAAAAAGCAGGCACGTCCAGGTACAGACATGATTTCACATACAGTATATGGACGTGCCCCAGATGGACGTCTGTGGGGGCGTGTATATATAGACATCCCCAGAACTGTATTCCAGAACCTGGACATCTAGGAATCACCTAATGGATAGAATACAGAGAAGTGAGGGTTCAAATCCCACGGCTGCTATCATTGAAATTATAGTGAGTCCTGGGGATGATGGAGCACTTTCTTCTCTACGCTCTCTGGAGGCTTTTCAGCCACAGCAAGCATTTGTTAAATGCCTGTTCCTGCCTAGAGCAGGTCTAAACTTAAATGCGACTCCGGACGGCCAAGACATTTCTGAGATCGGGTGGGGGCCTCCCTTCCTGGGAATGCCCCAGCCACGCCTCCTTTCGGACTTGGAAGTCCTCATGCTGGGGGCTTCAACAGACTTGGCTCTGGAGACGTCTCTGTGCTTTGAACATCTCTATTCCCGCTTTCCGATTTCCAAAGCACAAATAAGGCTTTCAAAATGATCCCTTTTTTTGTTCAAAAAGAAAGAAGGGAGACCCACAGCACAGTATATAAAATCAAAATAAAATTACACTCTTATGTTAAAATATTTATAATAATTTTATTTGAGTGTTATGAACTGAGCAGAACTGCAGCTGTAATGTGTTGATGGGAGTTTCTGGGTCCTGCCAGCATGAAGATCTGGGCTGCAGCCCAAAGGTGCTGGTGGGAGTCCTTGGGTCCCATCAGCATGAAGAGCAGGGCTGAGGGCTGGAAGTGCTGGTAGGAGCTGTGACAAAGAAGGGGCGGGATGAGGGGCTGGAACATCAAGAGTAGGGGTGGGTAAGGGGCAGAGCATCAAGAGAAGGGGTGTTGTTAGAGGAAGAAAGCAGGTGGCGCAAAAGGTAATGGGAGGGGCTAGAGAGGAGGAAGGGATGGAGCACTGGGGGCAAGGTTAAAGAAGGAACCAAGGATAGCCCCAGAGTTGGTTCAAGATTTTGGCAGACTAGCTTTACACCCCCCCCTTGGTTGTCAAAATCTATCGTATATCCACTAAACATACTTCATTCTACACAGCAAAAATATTGAGGAGTCAAAAAGGTTTCACTACATTAAAGGAAAAAAAAGGATCTCAGACCCTTGAGCACAATGGTCCAGGCATATCAATCTAGACAATGGACTATGCTCTGGAACATGGTCTAGATTGATATGCCTGGACAGCTGTGCTCGAGGGTCTGAGATCCATTTTTCCCTTTAATGTGGTGAAAACATTTTTGATTCCTCAATATTGTTGTTGTGTAGAATGAAGTACGTTTAGTGGATATATCTCCTTTCTTCATTCTGATATTTTTTGGACATTATATGTTTTAAAATCTATTGTATAGCTTTGAATGCCCCCAGAAGTTGCTCTTTGCTGCCCCCAGAAGTTGCCATCCTAGGTGACTGCCTAGTTTGCCTAATAGTTTGGCCAGCCCTGGAAGGAGCATAGTGCAAGGCAGGGAGTGCGAGACTACGAAGTTGGATGAGAGGAGAGCGGGAGAGTGGATGGCTGGGTGAAGGGAAGGACGGATGGGAAACAGTGTAAGAAGGTGGCAGGGATAGAGAGCGACTGCAGAAGGGAAAGGGAAAGTAGAAGGGAGAGAGGCCTACATATGCACAACTACATATACATGCACAGAGAGCCCCTGACACATGCCCCTCTACCCCCTTCACTACACCCACCGCAACACCCAACTCACATCTATCCCCTCCACCCCTTGATATCCCACCCTCACATCTCCGCAGATGAACACTTAAACTCTGCTCATGGAAATATATATGCACATCTTTACCATTGATTCATATACAGACATATGTACCCGATCACCCACTACTCTGCTAAGACACATTTTACCAGGGCTGTTCTCCACACAGATAAGGGCAAGCCTACCAATGGAGGAAAGGGGTCAGATGTCATTGTGTCACACTGTAAGGCTAATTTTTTTTTCTTTTTGTTCCTTGGTGTGAGTGCACTTTGCCTCTCTTTTCTTTTTTGCAGAATATACATTTACATTTAATATCCTGCCAGTCCAGTGTTATGAGTTGGTATATTTTATATCAGAGTCCCCTAAGGAAGCATGTGTACCCAGAGTATTGTGATCTCTGGGAAAAGCAGCTCCGACCAAACCCAGAGTATAAACTTTCTCATCCACCACCTGATAGCACCAAGTCAGAAAAGGAACCCCAGGGGGCTGGGAGGACTATTCTCAGAAATGTGAAAACAGCTCACAAAATTAACTCCAGCCAGTTCAGGAAATTTATACAAGTGAACTACATGGAGGGCAGTATTGTGCCGGTGGTGATTGTTGAAAAGTACCTACTTAAAAATGTCACCTGATGTAGCCTGAAAACGACTTCCACATATTTAAACTGCTACAATTTTTGCTGCATATAAAGAGCACTGCAAAAGTGTATTCCTTATCGTTCCTCCAGTTTAGTCCTCCACCTCTGGGTTGTGCACCTCCTCCTGCAGCTTGGAGACTGGGCATGTCAAAGTCGTGACATTTCTGGATATAGCCTGCTGGTATCTCCCATCAGCCCCCAGTGTGTGTCCAGTCTCCATGCAGCAGGAGGACGTAGTGAGTCTAGCTTCTGGGCTCACTTGGGGGGAACAGATAAGGAGCATTTAGTATGACAAATTCTATTCTGATTTTACTTTTGATTTTTACTTTTAATTTTACTTTTAATTCAGTTAAATGGCAATCAGGGATTAGTTCCCTTTAGTTATTAGGAACAAATTTCCTTATATTTACAGTAATTTTAAATTTGAGCCTGGCTCTTTAAATTAGTAGCAGCTCTCGCCTTCCCTCCTTGTCAGTTATTTTCACTTGCTGCAGGCATTCGCCGGTGCGGATCTCTCTCCCTGGACAGTACGGGAGAGAACTCCGGGACCCATACAGCCACACTGAAGCTGTGTGAGACGGAGCCTCTCCGTTGCTGCCGGATTTTAATTTTACTCTGTGGAACCGGCTGAGCGGTCCTCGCCGCGGCTGCCAGGCGCATCAGCGCGGCTTGAGGATCGGAGGAATTCAAGGTGGTAGGAGCAGGCTGCATGGCTTTCGGCCCTGCAGGTAAGGCCTTTGGGCTCGGTCGGTCTGCAGAGGCCTCCTTTTTGCAGCGGCTGTTGTTCTTGGCACCAAAATTCATTGGTGAAGGGACGGCCATTTTCTCTCTAGGTATTTGGACCGCATGGCGAGAGTTGCAGGGAGCTGCCTGTGTGAGGAAGACAACAGGCAGAATAGCTAGATTTTTGGGCCTAGTGTTTCTTTCTTTCTTTTGTTTGTAGTTTTTTTGAGGCTCGGGGGGTTCCTTAGCCTTAAGGGGGCTGTTGTCAGTCCTCTTTATTTTTAAGTTTATTCTTAGTTTTATAGGACAGCAGTTTTGGCATTGATCTCTGATATCACATGTTCTTTCCCTCCTAATCATGTCTCTGAGGAGCATCTGTTAAGTCCCGGGATATTAGGCAAATTGCCAGCTTTTAGATTCAAGAGCAGAGCCCTAACTTGTAGTTGGAAGGAGGGACAAGCTGGAAGTGTGTCTTTGTGTATTCTATAGTGAAAGTTGCCCAAATGCCTGTGGTTTCACTGGGACAGGTTTAGGAAACCTTAGGATATAAAAAGGTATATAACAGTTAACTGTCAACCAAGAAGTGCCTGTGCTGTGCTACGGTCTATGGCCACCAGAGGGCAACTGGTACACTCAATAGTGCCTTTTAGTGACCGTGTGTATGAAGCCATATCAGATTGATCATTCTCTGCAAGTCAGGGAAGAAATAACCACAGGGCCACCTCATGGGCTCTCAGGGGTTAGTGACTAAACAAGCAACTGACTAAATATTCCTATCAAATGGTATATAATACATGACCATAGCAGAAGGAAAATCACTATTAGAACATATTGAATAAGACGGGTACAATTTTCCTGAAATATGCAAAAATTAACCCGGCTGCAGAATGTGGATTAAAAATTTAAAGTAGGCCTTCAAAGGGTTAATTAAAGCTCTTAACTTCTGTATCATTTGTTGGGCTCTGGTGCCCTAAAGGCCACCGGATGGCAGCGCTGCTCATGAATCACATATAGTATTCAGTGCCCCCATCCCTGGGGGGGGGGGGGGGTAAAATACAAAATCGTATTACTCATCAGGTTCACACAGGCAGCAACCTCTAAGACCTCTATTTGCAAGGTTCTCGGTGTATCCCACTGCTATTTCTCTGACTGCAGGAAGGCCGGGGGGGGGGGGGGGGGGGGTGCCTGTGTGTTTCCACTTAGCATGCCCTTCCCAGGAAATTCTCATCTATTTCTAGAGCAGGATTTCATTTCATTTCATTTCTCTGGTTATGGTTAATGCACAGCGTTAAGGGGCTGTGTTCGAAGGCTTGGGTCCCACGGACTTTGGTGGGATTTCAAAAAGAAAAAGAAACTCTCTTTAGTGAGAGAGAGCCTTGTTCATTTTTAGCTAACACTGTTGATTTATTCGGTGGCCTTTTCCATCCTGAACCCCAAGGTCGGGACACTGTTTGCTTCCAGGGGTTCTACTCTCTATTTCGCTCTTCGGCTCCCTGGCAGATGCAGCAGGCTGGCAGGGGGGTGCGCAACACGTCCTTCAACGCTGAATCTCTCAGGATAAGGGGGGAAGGAAAGCTGGGTGCAGCGGGGGCTGGTAGCTTCTTGCAAAGCTATAGGAGCAGTTCGGGTAATTTTAGCTGATCTGCTTTGATTTCATTGTAGTTGGCGGAAACTTGGTTTTTGGAGTCCTATACTTTAAAAAAAAAAAAAAAGGGCATAGCTATGATGATTTACAAGAATCTCCTTCCACTATCCATAGAAGGTCCTATAAAGCGTTAAAGTCGGTTTATATGGCAGGGTAATATTTTGGCTTAGCTGCTGTGATATAGCGCTATGATCCACTGTAAACATATTCAAGTCAAAAGGAATTATGATGGTAACTCTCTTGGACAGTTGTAACAGGTGCTTGGGTGAGTGCCATGGCCAGTCCACAGATGTGGAATGCTCTGCCATAAGCATTATGTCATGAGAGGGGTTTTATAGTTGTGTGGTTTCTTAATGGAAAATATTCCCATTTAGTTTGGCTTTGAACAAATTATAAGATTTTACGGTAGATTTATAATGTCTTAATTTTGGCTATATGTGTTTTAATTTTACATATGGAAAAGGCAGCTCAGCGGAGAGAGGTTGCAAAATAGAACTCTGGCCTTTGAAGCTATCTATGCTCCCATTCCATTTATCAGAGGTTCTCCAGTACGGAGAGTATCTGCTAGTGTTCAGCGAATGCCTTAATGGGGGCCAGAAGCACGCAGCCAGGCTAGTTCTCTAGCAGCAATAGCAGCAGCTCAGATTCTAGTAGGCATACATCATATGCTGGGCTTACAAGATGGCTTCCACGCTGATCGGCATCAGCCAAGATGGCTGCCGGTTTAGACTGTGAATGTGGAGGCAGCCTGGATGAGGGACCTTGCATTCTCTGGAAAATGCCCTGCATACACTGAATCATTTAAATTTGATCAGCTACTGGCAGGACACAATGCATTCTCGCATGCTTTTTTGCTTCAGTGGTCTAAAAGTGGAGTCTTTACGAGGTGGTATAATGGGAACTTGTCTGCAGTTTCTCGGCTTCTTCATGGCTGACTCAATTGCCACTGCGGAATGAGAAAGCTGTATTTCCTAACACCAGGTGCTAGTTGAACTTAAAATATAAAGTCCATCTTTGTGCAGTCAGACGGAATGGGGCGTTACTCTAGCAGGAAGGCTGTGGATTAGTATGCCTGTGATTGGGAGTTCTTTCTACTTCATATTGTTGGCACGGAAAGAGCTTCTCAACATATGCTGAAGGAATTTTTGGTTAAGAGATGTCTTTGTGAAAAAAAAAAAGTATTCAGCTGTCCTGAATTCGCCTGTTCTTGATTGACATTTTGAGGCTAAGCAGGGGCAGGCCTGGGTACTACTTGGGTGGGTGCACACCTTGCACTACCAGGGGGTGTGGACTCACTGTATGGAAGAGAGCCCTAACAATCTTCTTTAGCGCAAGATAGGAAAGTAGATGGTTCACTGAAGCGATCGTTGGAGGCAATTCTCTGTCCTTACAAGCTCCCATTTGTGGAGCCTGGGGGGGGGGCGAGACCATGCTTCAGGTGGTCGCAGTGTTTACGGCAGTCTACTCGCCTGGAACAGGAAAGGATCAGGGAGTTGAATCAACTAGAGCCTGATTTGCTTTATGTGGCAAATGTGCATTATAGTTTAATTTGAGCGCTAGCTAATAGTATTGGCTTCCTTGGGGTTCACCCAGAGGTCTCTCTGGTGGAGGAATGGGGCGGCTGATGGTTCATCCAAGTCGAGGCTCAGTAAGCTCCCAGTTAAAAGTCTTTGTCTTGTCCTTTCCCTGTGGGCTCTCATAGGGCAAGTAGTTAGCGTATCGAGGCTTTCGGGGAAAGGTACTCTTGGTAGCGCCCAGTTGGACGAGACGGCCGTACTAGGCTGATCTCATTCGCCTACTCGACGGGCATTTCCTAGACGTTGCCGGTAGCGGACGTTCTGCTGTGGCTAGGTCCGCGACGAATGTCTCAGGTGGATCGGTGCCTGCCTACAGTTTGGCCTTTGAATGGGCAGGGCTGAAAAAGAAGGGTTGTTCTGTGGCAGTCTTCGCCACCTTGTTGAGAGCAAGGAGGCAGGCTGCATCTGGTACATAGGTCCGTGCTTAGCACCTTTTTGAAGGCTGCTGTTCACAGCGGCAAGTCCAGGCGACAAAGGTGTCTGTATCCTTGGTCTGAGTTCTCTGCAGGACAGGGTCTGAAGGAACTAGCGGCCAGCTGGCGACTGTTTCCGGCTGTAGAGGTTCTGTGGAGGGAATAGCGCTAGGTGTTCGGATCGATGTGTGGCATTTCCTTAAGTTGGGACCCGACTGCGCTCCTCAAGGAGAGTTCGGGTGTCGCCATGGGATCCCGATTGGGCCTTAGAGGCGTTAACTAAAGAGCCGTTTGATTCTTTACTCCAGGCGTTGGTAAAGGATTTGCTGTTATAGACAGTGGCTTTGATAGCTCTTTGTTCGGCGCAACGAGTTTTGGAGTTTCAGGCGTTGTCATGTAATGAGCTGTTTTCACCCTTTCTGGATAGAGGGTGGTGTTTGCGACCAGTCCCGTCATCCTTCCAAAATGTGGTATCTGATTTTTCTCCTGAGCCTATTGGTTTCTCTTCCAGTTCTCAGTTTTTCTGGAAGGGGAGGTTGTTATTCGTAGCTTACGCGGATAGGAAACATAAAATGCAGGGTGTGGCATTCGTTTCTTTGTTTTTGTGTGTTGGTTGGAGGTCCCTGCAAAGGGGAAGCAGCAGCGAAGGCGGCCATTTCGCACTGGGTTAAGGTGGTGGTTGCCTCAGCTTTCTGGTGGTGAGGTTGTATGATTCCGGGGGGCTTTCTGACTCTTGCTACCAGGGCGCAAGCAGCTTCATGGGTGGATCACTGTGTCATTCCACCAGGGGGGATTGGTAGAGCAGCTTCCAGGTCGTCTCTTCATTTCCTCAGTAACCACTACTGCCTAAATGTTCTGGCAGTAAAGGATCCCTCTTTGTTGTTTCTTCCTTCTCTCTTATTTAAACGAGGGGATGGTATAGGAAACGTGTTTGCATAGGGGGGACGTGAATGTAAAGTTAAACAAAAAAAAATATATAAGACTGATAAGGTTAAAAAGATTCCTCAGGTTGAGGAATGGAGAGTTATTTAATGTTATGGTATAGTTAATTTGTTGTTCCTTTGAGTTTGCTTTGTCAATAGTACACTGGGGGCTGATGGGAGATACCAGCAGGCTATATCCAGTGATGTCACGACTTTGACATGCCCAGTCTCCAAGCTGCAGGAGGAGGTGCACAACCCAGAGGTGGAGGACTAAACTGTCGTCACTCAAGGAACGACAATTATCCGGTAAGTGTAATTTCTATTTTTTTTTTTAAATAAAAACATTGATTTATATAACTTGGGAAGATGTTGCTTTCTTTTTATTTGGATGAATCACCTGGCTGATGTTCTGAGTGAGAGGACCTTCCCCTTTTTGGATGCCTTGGGGTGGGGGTGGGGGGGGGGGGAACACCAGCTCATCCCTCCCCTGAGACAGCAGATTGCCTTGAGCCACCCTTGGACGGATGGATGGACCAACAGACAGATGGACCTAGTTTTGACAACAGGTGTGACTGCTTTTGTGCAAATGCTCCCAAAATCAGCCCCCTTCCAGTGGCAATTTAAAACATATCTCCATTTTTAACACACATAGAGAAATAAATAAATACAGGCATTCTGCCAAAGATGAATCAAAACACCAACTGAAGTGCAATGCATGTTCATAATCTGTAAACACAAGTAGATAATGCTGACTTAACAGCCAAAGCAATAAATCAGCCTTTCGGAGGTTAGGAAAAACCAATCCCAGACCGGAACTTTATGCTCAGCACATATTCCCAAATGTCCTTCAGAGTAACAGTGCTAGAAACTGCCCCCACTACATTGATGATGCTCCCCTCTCGGGCAGTGCTGCCTCAGAGCAAAGGTGATGTCTGCTGCAAGGCCGGCCCAACCATTAGGCAAGACTCGGAGGTGGCCTAGGGCAGCAGCGAGCAAACAAAATACCCTAAACATCCTGACAGCAACACAAACTCAGAGCCATCAGCACATTCTTTTACCTGCAGAGAGAAGAGGCACACAAAGTACAAAGCAAAAGTTTATTTACAAGTGTGATATCCGGTTATGTATTTTTACAGAGGGGTGGTGGTGCGGGGGGAGGGGGGCACACTTTGCATGGCCCTAGTCTGCTCGGTTCAAATCCAACATGTGATGACCAGGAAGGTAGTCATGATAATGTTTTAGCAAGACGCTCCCTCTTCTACAGGCAGATAGTGCCAGGAGAGCTATTTGTTCTGGAGAAAACTGGATTATGTGCAGTGGTGACATAGGAGAATTATTGGAAAGATGAGGTCGTACAGGACCACGAGGGTCTCCAGTTTAAAGACCTGACCCATGTGGTCTGTAACGTAGATCTTTATGCATCACCGCCAAGAATCCCACTGCAGCCCGCTATTGTAGCGAACCCCTGAGCGGTTCGCTGGCGAGAGGATCCCGAGCCGGAGGGCTCCAGTCCGCGTTTTGCGTTTCGGGGCTGCGTGGAAGACTCAAAACAACATCAACAGCTGGCGAGGCTGCCCGGGCACCGATCCGTCCATGGATGCCGGAGAGCGCCCGATCTGCAGCATGCAAGCCCGGCGCCTGGCCAAGCGCTCGGTGCTGGGGAGCCGGGTGTGCTCGGGGGAGGGGGGAGCCGGGCCGGGGCACAGTCCGCTGCTGCTGCAGCCCCCGCCACCCCCGGAGACAGCTCGGGCCGGGGAGGAGGACGACGACGACGACGACGAAGGGGGCTGCAGGATCTCCGCCGGCAAGGTGGGTGCTGTGGGGGCATCTCGGGGCTCCCGTCCCCTTCGGGCATTCCTAGACCACAGCATGCAAATGTCACATTGCGCTACAGCCAGGACACCGCACACAAATGCGCCTAGGACGCGGGAGACAAAATCAGCCTCTTCTTCCCCCCCACCCCCTCACCCCTCGCAACATACATCCCCACCCCGGACACACTACACAAAATATGCCTCTTCTTCTCTCACCACCCTTCCTCAACATCCCAGGGGTATAGCACAGTCGTGTGCGGGAAACAGCGCAAAGATTAGCCCCTCCTGCTAACCCTAAATCATCTCATGCTGCCCAGCCATCACTACCATAGGCACAGTGCAAAGATGTGCCCTTCCTTCTCTACCAAAGCAATAAATACCCTCAGGCTCAGACTCACATAATCTGCCCTGTCTTCACATCCCCAAAATGCCCCTTCTTCCCCAGGCACAGCACAAAGATCTGCTCCTCCCGCCCACCCTAAACATCCTCTCTCCCAGGGCCACCGTCCAAACGGGTCCCCCAGGAGCAGAACTGATGCCAAGTTCGAGGCTGCACAGATCTGCCTGTAAGCCATCAGAATAAAAGCGTCAAAAGTTGAGGCTGCACCTAGGAAATTCATATGGAGATTTTCAGTCTGTTTTTCAGGTGCACACTAAGGCAGTGTTTAATCTCCTGAGTCCAAAGACTGGTCTTCTGATCTCTGTGGCATGGAAATGTCTTGTCTGTTCCTCCCTGCGTTTATAATATTATGCAGTATTAAATATAGGTTGAAGTATGTATTTTAAATGTATTGGGGCTTTTTTTGCACAAAATCTTGGAATCACTAGGCAATGCTTTTGTGCAGTTCAGCTGCTGAAACTCAGGACCATGTGCGCACAGCTCTAGGTCATGTTCTCTCATCGCTGCCACAAAAGCTGCTATGTGATAATCTCCCACCCCCGCACCAACAATTGGCTGGATATTTAAAGTGCTTATCCATATAGTGTCAGCCGCTATATCTGTGAATATTCAGTGGCACTATCTATATAGTGCTGCGGAAAATTCTTACAGAGCACCCCAGCTCTATCTGGTTAGCGCAGGAGCAGAGTGAGGGCATTTCACCTAACTCTACAGATAGCTGGTGATATTCAGCCAGTATCCATATAGTTTGTTGTGGTTAAGTGCCGTCGAGTTGGTGTTGACTCATGGCGACCCTCTGGATAGTTGTTCTAAACTGTGTTCAGTCCTCAGTCAGGTGGCTCATTGTTGACAGACTGGTACCCGTAGCTGCTGTTATTGTATCGATCCATCTCATTGCTGCCCTTCCTCTTTTGCGTTGACCTTCTACTTTGCCAAGCATGATGTCTTTCTCTCATGATCTCTCTCTTCACATGATGTGTCCAAATATGAAAGTCAAAGTCTTGTCATCTAATTTAGGTCATCAAAAAGGCTAAAATGGATAGTGGCGGAATATCGCCAACTCCATAGAAGGCAGGAGTTACCACTCTCCATGTATATTCAGTGCTGCTTGCTGTCTGGATAGTGGTACTATATTTGCATGGCTAATGTAAGCTCCATGGCTGATGTTTTAAAAAACACTGCAACGTTTGCATATTGATCTGAATACGAACATTTATAGTTATATATAGGTAAGAAAGGCTGTGTGATTAATAGTTAAACATTCAGTTCTATTCCTGAATGCTTTATGCTGATTACGCCAATATTATGCGTCAACTGGACATGTTACCTAGGAAGTAGAAATTCAGTGGGGCCAGTGTACCAAAATGTGCTAACATTGATCTTTAGCACTCATAAACCTAGTCAATGGTCAGTGTTAATGATATACAAAAGAGACAGACAGTTAAGTACCGTCATGGTGCATATGGGCAGTATTGCGATTTTAATTACACCTCCCTGAGATGCGGTTTAGGTTTTGGTGTTAATGCATCGGTGAAGCAGTCTGCTCATTCACTTATTTTGCTGCCCTGATAGGTAAAGAGGGGCTGAGATGTGAAACCGCTCGTAAGCTAGTTCATGCGTATTAGCAGTGCTGTTACTGTGTGTCAGCTAGCTCGTGGCAAGTGAACGGTGCTTTTAAAGCACGTTAACGGCAGGGCCGGTGCAAGGATATTGGGCGCCCTAGGCAAATGTTCAGCTTTATGCCCCTGACATCATGAGGGGGATATTCAGCGATGGGCTGGCAATCGTTGCTGAACTTTAAACCCAGATAGTCAATGCCTGGGTCATATCCGGCTACCGGCATTGAATGTCCGGGTTGGCCAGATAGCGCTGCAGGATGATATTCAGCTGCTGCTTGGTTAGCTACGGCAGTGACAGTCAGCTGAATCTTTCCGATGCCTAAACTTCGCTGCCGTGGGGTAACTGGCTAGCGGCTAAATATCGCCATTAGCTGGTTATCCTCAGGTGCTGCTCCACTCCGCCCCTGGAAAACCCTCGCCCTCGCCGGCTAGCACGGGGTGTTTCATGGCAACACTTGGGGATATTCAGCTGCAGTAACAACATTGGTGCTGCTGAATATTCTAGTTGCCATGAGTAATGCAGTTAGCAAGTCTGCTAAGTGCATTAATCACTTTGAATATCAGCCCCCAAGTGTGAAACTTTGCCTCGTTGGTGTGTGTGTGTGTCTGCTCTCCCTGCAGGGAAAAGAATGTGCTGATCGCTCTTTAGGTTTGTCTGGATGTCAGTCTCAAATTGTTTTGCTTTGACTGCTGCTGCTGTCTTTGCCCTCCCCCCCTCCCCCTCAGAAGCTGTTGCCCTAGGTGATAGCCTAGTCTTGCCTAATGGTTGGGCCAGCCCTGGTTAACATTTCAGTAGCATTAAAATCAAAACGAGGCTTCGGTGCATTGTTCCCAATGGGTTTATTTAATCTGCCACACAATCTCCTTCAAGAAGGAGCTAACGCGTTAGTGTTACCAGCCTTGTGCCCTCAGGATCTGGAAAGCGTACTGCAGTATTTAATACACACCCTATGTTCCCTTACAGAAGAAGCTTTTGCTGTTTCCAAAGAGAGTATTTTGGGACTTTAAATGCAAATATAAAATTAAAGTAGACACGTGGCCTATCTCTGCTTGACAAACAAATGAAAATGGATTTGTGGGATTCCCGGAGAAGCTCTGGTAAGAGACTGCACTAGAACCACTACCTGTATTCAAACAGGCCTTTTGTCTGTTTCACAGAACTTCAGTGCAGGAAGTGCTTGCAGTATGGGTGAAGTGCCTGCTATGGACTGCAGATTTTCTTGTCTTCTCCACAGTAAAAACAGACTAAGAGGATACCTTCGGTGCACAGACATGAGGTGTATAGATTGCTTCTTTTTCCTCTCTGAACCCTGAAGTCTAGTGGTGGTGTAGGCCTATGTTTTCTGCGATGGTAGGCAAATCCATGATTTTAAAGCATGCTTTCTGTCATGGGAGGCACGTCTACAGTGGTTCAGGACTGATTACTCTGGGACAGGAATATATCTATCTATCTGTGGTACACAGTCCATGTCTATGTGGTAGAGTTGAGAGGACAAATGGTTCTCTGTGCTGTATATTCAGTCTCTCTGGGAAATGCAGCAGAATTGTTGTTTCAAGAAAAGGAGATCTCTGTGGGGTATATTCACACCCTCTGGGATGATATTGTGTGTGGATGATTATACTCGTTATCTGGAGCAGGAGGTATGTCCAGGTGGGGGGGGGGGGGGTTATAGTCACACCTTCTGGGATGAAACGTGTAGTTTAGAATTGTCTGTTCCGAAACTGGTGATGTCCGGGCCATGGTCACGGTCTGGGATGGAAGGCAGGTCAGCGATGTATAAGTTCTGTCTGTCTTTCGGGAGGTGTATACACTTTCTTTGATCAAAGGCATGCCACTCTTTTCTCAAATCTTACAATGAGACAGAGAGTGAGTGTTGCCATCATTTTCAGTCTGTATGATTGGCGGCATGTCTACGGTGTATGTTGTCTGTGTTTTCAGTGCGGATTGTATGTAAATGTCATAATTGTTAGCTTGATAGAAGCAATAATTTACTGTATAATTGTAAGTCTTGAACTACAACCCTTCTTCTTGGGAACCATGTGCGGAAATTTCTTTTATCAGGGTAAGGGTGATGGAGATTAATAGTAATGGACTTATGGGGGTAATTTAATAAAACACTACATAAGCTGGGAAAGTTCCTAGGCAGCACATGTTTTATATATATGTCTATGCAGCAGTGTGTGCCTTCACGTCAGTGCCGACTCCTGGCAATCCAGAAGCTCCTGGGTTTTCTTGGCAGTGTGACAGGAAGTAGACGGCCAGGCCTTTCTTCCAAGGCAATGGAGGATTAAGTGACTTGCCCAAGGCCACAAGGAGTGCTAGTAGGGCTTGAACCCTAGTCACTTGGTTACCAAGCCTGTGTGCTAACCGTTTATTTTATTTATTTATTTAAAAGGATTTCTATACCGCCTTCTCCTTCAATCAAGGTGGTCTACACAGCAAACAATCAACAAGAATGGGTTATGTGTGTTCATGCAGTGATACAGTGCGTGTGTGTGTGGTGGTATACAGTAGATTCATGTTGAGCTATTTACAGCGTGCGCTATTATACATTCCTATGAACATGGGGAAGGGGGGGTTGGTCTGCGGTCTTGACTGGTGATTAGATCATGTGACGTCCCCGTAGTATTCAATGAATAGTATTGTCTTAAGCTGCTTCCGAAAGTCTTTGATGTCTGTTGTTAGGCTGGTTAGGCTACTCATCTGCTTATGTCTATATGCCTTTACCAAATAGCCTCTCTATAAATTCCCAGACAAAGTTACACCAGCTCCAGGGCAGGCGAAATGTTTCCACCCAAGTTTTGAGTATATACATGTGTATCTCCTACCTGCACCCCAGCTCCACCCATCTTCTGCTTCTGGGAACTCCTGTGTATATAGCATGTACCTTTATGTGTGTATACTTCCAGGCAACTTTATACTTGTGGACATAAAATGTTGTTTTATGGGCAAGAAAGGCTTATACAATTACCACAGGAGACCATGATATTATAGGGTATCCGGATTTTCTGAAAGCATTTGTTAAAATCTCTTCCTTATCATCCGTGGCAGACCAGCTCAGATCAGTGAGTTATCTCTTCCTGCCAGTAGATGGAGACAGAGGCAAAACACATGGCCTCAGTATATAGCCTGGTGCAGCTCAGAGTTCCCTCAGTATTTTCTGTCTCCTACAGATGGATGCAGAGACTTGTGCAGCAATCAGCAAGAAAGAAAGGGGTTGCACCCTGGTCACGCTCACTGGAGGCATTGACCTCAGAACCCCGGGATACTCAGGTGGCAGTGCCAATCCGTTGAGAGTGGCTTCCTTGATCTAAGGAAAACCTCAGCAATTTGGACTCAGCAGGATTCCCAGTAACCAGGGCAGTGGGTTTAGGGGAGCAGGTGCCACTGCTTTGAGAGTAGCCCCCCTAGCCTAAGGAACATCTGAGCTCTCTAGGATTCAGCAGCCAAGTGCCAGTGGGCAAGGCTGGACTAGAAGCTTTGTGTTCTCTGGATCTTGGGCCATCCAGAAGACACGGGGAGTAGGCCCCTTTGGAGACTTCCCCTGGCCCTCCCCTGGCCCAGCAGGAGCATGGTAGAAGCAATCACAGGACAGAGCTGGGTTTTGGGTTCCCTGATATGCATTAGGTCTGTGGAGTATGTCACAGTACATTTGTAAGAATGCGACATGAACATGACCTCAGCCAATGCTAAGGTGAAGAGACTGATCACAGACTAGGGCTTCAGGTGGTGGTACTGTGCGATATGACAGTCATCTGGATATTTCAGTTTGGTGTTAGAGAAATCTTATTGCTATTAAAAAGAGAGAGGGCTTTCCTCTGGTAACTTTCATAACATTCAGGGTTTCAAACTTAAAGGGAAACAATGGTGGTAATAAAACTGTAGTATTACTCTTAAGGCATATTTGGAGTCCTCGTCCACTCTTAGCTAGAATGTTCTTTTCTGGAAGGAAGGGTCATGGAGGCTCACAGCCTGGGATTTACCATAAGGGCACAGTTCTGGAGAAGGAGGAATACGTTTTGTGAGAGTGGCCTCAAATATCAATTTCAGATTCGCAGTGCAGTCATTTGTTTCTAGTTTTTGGTAGCTTTATTAGTACCATCAAACTGGAACAGTAAGTTGGGTCTAAGAAAATACGTAGAAAGAAGATCCACTTTGTTGATTTTGAGTATTTTCCCTTATCCTTTCACAGTCAGGTGTCTTAACCTTCTGGTGAGCAGTGCTCCTAACTGGAGCTAGATTGGCTGTTACCAATCAGAGCTCTCGGGACTACAGCTCCCAGGTTCCCCTGGGCTTTCCTTCTGAAGGTAATGAGGAAGTCCCTAGAGCCAGTAATACCAGGGGCAAACCATCCCAAGGAGAGATTTGCTGCCCTGAAGAGTGAAATTTTCAATTGGAGAGGCAGCACTTAATGATATTTACTTTGCTTTGGAGACTCTAAAAGGACACAGACCTAGTGGAGGCATTATGGTTAAATTCTCTGGGATGAAAACCACTTGCCACTCAGTGGCTAAAAGTATGTTCAGTTTCACAGCATCTGTACTTGTAGGTCCAGGAACAGATAAGTGAATTCGTTTTTCTGCCTACTGGCTGGGCCCCTTGGTTTTGCTTCTCATGAAAGCAGTGCTTGGAATCAGTGTACTGGCACTGAGCCTCTAATGTTTGAGAGAAGGGACGTGAGGAGTGTGAGAGTGAAATAAATCTTCAAATGAATGTGACACGCTCCTAACAGCTAAGACTGGGAATTTCTGAGATCTTACAGGAATGATGTATAAACAAAAAATAGGAACGATAAGAACAGCAGACCGCAGCAGTACCTCAGTGGGGAGTTGTGACCTGGGGTCACCCTGGGAGACAATGTGTTCCATCCAAATGTTCTTGTCACCAACTTAGATTGACTATATTGGACCTATGGTGACCACTGATGTTCCTTGTGACCTTGGGAAGGTCACTTAACACATTTTGAATAAGAGGAACTCTCTCACTGTAGCCACTGCTGGCGTACTTAAAGGGGAATTACAAGAGGCTCTGTGACAGAAAGTTACTAAAATGGAGCAGACAGACTGCCCTAGATAGATACCAGTGCTAGTCCAAACTGTCTTTATTAATGGTCACCGAGGTTGTCTGAGCTAGGGAAGACTGGCTTGCTTGAGGCTTTATATAGCAGATATACACCAGCATCTCTCAATGATGCTGTGCCGACATGTGCTTTTGATGCCTGCGCTGATGAGCTCCAGCCCTCGCCGCTGATGCTGGATGGAGTCCAGTGCTCACCTCTGATGCCTTTTCTAAGTGCAGTCTGGCGCTGTCTGCACTGAGTGCTTGTGCTGGTGAGAGGCGCTTACTGCAGACACTGGTGCAAGGTAAAGCAAAGAACTGATATTCAGTGCAACACTTAATGGGAGGCCACCATTTAGCAAGGGTCAGTCTAGAACTCATCGATGCCCGTGCTCACCAGTACTGTCTGTGACAGTGTAAAGGTCGGTGCTCTTCAAGTTGGTGTGTGATATGGAGAGGCCCAGCTTCCTTAGTATGTACTGTTTGTTTTTTATGGCAGGCAGTATTCATTAATACTATCGCTCTTAGGTGGAAGCTAGCTGGACCCTTCCTCTTTCATTACCGGTGCTCCATTGGTGGCTAGGTTCAGCTAGACTAGCAGCTTAGTCCATGAATTCCTTGTGGTTTATTTGGTTTGTTTGGGTGCCTAAAAGATTTTAGTGCATGCAAATCACTTGTGCAAATGTATACCTACAAATTAACATATGTGCGCTCAATTTGTGCAAAAAAACCACAAATGTGTGAAAACCCCCCAGATGAAAACTGCAAAAACTTCATTTAAAATGAAGAGTAGCTGAAATTTGTTTGGCTGTGCACATTCCTAGAGAAAACCACAAACCAAGTCAATTGGATGTCATGTGCTCCAGTGATTAATGTTTTTTTTTTTTTTTTAAACTTTTATTTTCATTTTACAACAAGCAAAAAGAAACAACACACCAAAGGAAACAAATACAAGCATACAATAAGGAAAAGCAACCCCAATTACCCCCCACCCCTATGCTTCTTCTCTAAGCTGATAAGTATCATCATATAAGCGCTTACAAACAACAGTAATTGTACATCAAAACAAACAGAAATAGTATCTGCGATACAGAATGATCATGTGACAGAGATTTACACAGATTTAAACAGTCAGATGAGAGCATTTAGCAGTTTGAACATAGTCGTTGAGCATCTTCCATTTAGACAAGTGGTGGGGGGTCTGAGCGGAAGAAGCTAACATACGAGGTATTTGCTCATATTTACTGTAGAGACAGACATGATTCCACCATTCATTGGGGCTCAGATGGGAGCTATTTTTCCAGTATTTCGTAATTAGGGAAAGAGCTATGCCCAGCATAAAGTCTAAAAGGAAGTAAGCCGATTTGGGAAGAGAGGGGATCTCCGCAGCTGAGCGGAGTCCCACTATCTTCCAAGAGAGGGGCTCTTGAAAGTGCAAAATAGATTGAATACGACCCCAGACCCGACTCCAGTAACACTGTAATGCGGGGCATTCATGCATAACATGAGTTAGTGAACCAATGGCCGCATGGCATGTCCAGCATCTGTTGCTCTGGGTGGCGTTCCATTTGGCTAACCTGTCAGGAGTATAGAAGCATCGGTGGGCTAGAAAGAAAAGTGTCTGAGTGAGTGAGGCGGATCGAGAGACCCGTGTCACCTTGCTCCAGACTAGGCTCCATTGCTCCGGGGTCAAAGTTACATGCATTTCCCGCTCCCAGGATTTCTGTGCTGTAGGAGTGCCTCTATTTACAGTATTACATAAAGTTTTGTAAAAGTTAGATGCCACACCCGATAAGCTCCCGATAGATCGGATTATCTCCGACAATCCTTGGGTATGGGTTTCCGATGGCGGGAGCACCTTAGCACTCCGAAGACAATGCTGAAGTTGCACCAACTGAAAGTAGTGTTTCGCTGGGAGACCAAATTCAATTTGTAATTCGCTAAAAGTTTTCCAGCGACCATCATAGAACAGCTGGTTAGGGATCCAAATGCCCCTAGTGTACCAGGGGCTCCACGCCATCGGTTTATTTTGTATTTGAAATCGAGCATTGTGCCAAAGCGGGAGTCTATCTAGCGGACAAAGTCGGGAGTCTAGAGATTGCTCAAGGGTATTAAAGGCACCTAAAGTGTCTAAGAGCATTGGTGGATAGTGGGAGTCTGATGGGAGAGTCATACCAGGGAGATAAGTAAGAGGAATTGGTTTGCAAAGGTCCTCCTCTATATCTAGCCACACTGGTCTACTCGGTGTTAGGTCTTCCAGCCAACGAGCGCCTTGTTTGAGAAGAAAAGAATGGTGGTATTTCAGGAAATCAGGGAATCTGACACCACCATTTTCTTTATCTGCTTGTAACTTATGTTTCGCTATCCTAGGTGTCTTGTTTTGCCATAAGTATCTAGTCAGAAGACCCTCTAAATCTTTATATGTACGTCGAGGTAGGAGACATGGCAGCATTTCTAAAATGTAGTTCACTTTGGGAACAATCATCATTTTAATGGTTTCTAGGCGGCCCCACCAAGTAAGTGTTAAAGGAGTCCAGCGTTGAGTAAGCGCCCGGACCTTAGAGGTTAAGTCTTTGGCATTAAAGGTGATGGTGTCTTCCAAAGGAGAGCAGTAGTGCACCCCAAGGTATTTGACCATGCGAGGTTGCCATAAAAAGGGAAAGGATTGCATATCTGCCTGATGGATCAGAGGATTTAGTGGAAAGGCTACCGATTTGGTCCAATTTATCTTATAGCCCGAGAGTTGTGAATATTTACCAATTTGCTCTAGGACAGCCGGCACTGAGTCTAGGGAGACAAAGAGCATAAGGTCATCAGCATATGCTGAAATTTTGATTTCCCTATGAGAGAAGGGGACTCCATGAATATCCTTGGATTGCCGGATTAGTAAAGCTAAGGGTTCGAGTGCGAGATCGAAAAGAAGTGGAGACAGTGGGCATCCCTGGCGAGTACCGCGTTGCAGGGGAAATGGCTGAGACTTTAAAGCATTAGCACAGATACTAGCTGTAGGCTGTGCATACATGATTCGGAGACAACGGAGAAAGCCTTCTCCGAATCCGTACCAGCGGAGAGTTGCAAACAAGAAGGGCCATTCTAAGCGGTCGAAGGCCTTCTCAGCATCAAGTGAGAGGCCAACCAATGGTCGATCAAGATTAACTGCGGCAGTCAGTACATGGCATAGAGTCCTAGCATTATCAGCAGTTGATCTCCCGGGAATGAAACCGCATTGATCTGGGTGTATTAAAGTAGACATCTTGTCAGAGAGCCGGGTGGAGAGAATGGTGGCAAATATTTTATAGTCTGCGTTTAGTAGGGAAATTGGACGATAATTAGCTGTTAGTTGCGGATCTCTCCCCTCTTTCTCAAAAACTACTACATTTGCCATTGAGAAGGATCCAGAAGGAGATCCCTCCTCGGCCAGAGCAGAAAAATAAAGTTTCAAAAACGGAGCTAAGTCAGCGTTAAAAGTTCTGTAGAATTCAGCTGGGAGACCGTCCGGGCCTGCGGCTCGACCTGTGGCACATCTCTTGAGTGCAGATTGAATTTCTGATAAAGTGAATGGTTTGTCCATGGCCTCTCTATCTTCGTCAGATAGGGTCGGCCGTTGTACCCCTGATAGAAATCGTTCAAATGCTTCTGGCTCGAAGTCACATTCAGATTGATAAAGCCGAGTATAAAAATCACGAAAGAGTTCTAATATTTCTGTATCTTTAGTGACCAAGCTCCCCCCCGACGGATTGCGAAGAGCGGTAACACGCTTGGCTTCTTTTTGACCTTTCAGGGCATTGGCTAACAATTTGCCAGCACGGTTATTTTCCCGATAGTACATCCCTTGTTGTGATTCAATATTTTTAGCAGCAGTGGTATATAAAAGCTGATTGTATTGAAAACGAAGGCGTTGTAAGCGAAGTAAAATACATGGGTCAGTACGGGACGTGAGGAGACGCTCTCCAGCTTGTATCTGTTGTTCTAGAATCAGTAAATGTTGCTTTCTTTGTTTCCCCTGTCGAATTTGATAGCTAGTTATAGTTGCACGGATAGACGCCTTGAAACCCTCCCACCAAGCCCAGCTCGCAGTGTCATGGGGTGAATTAAAATGAAAGTAGTCTTGGATAGCGGCCTTTATGTCAACCTGAAAGTCTTTTTGGTCTAGTAGGGATCTATCAAAAAACCAAGCACGGGGATGTTCACCTTGCGTAGTGACATGTAATGAGAAAGATATGGCAGCATGATCTGAAATATGGAGAGGATGAATCCTAGCCGTGTCCACTTGGGATATCAGTGCTTTGGAGATAAGTAAAAAATCTATTCTAGATTGTGAGTGATGGGGGGCTGAGAAAAAGGTGAACTCTAAGTCGGAGGGGTGAAGCAGCCTCCATATATCTACTAACGCAAGATCTTTCATCAGAGCTGTAAGGGTATCAAGACTCTTGGGTGGATCACTCGTTCTAGGCGGCAGTCTATCTATCAAAGGATCAAGTACTTGGTTGAAATCGCCGCCAAGTATTAATGGAGTATTGGCAGAGGCCTGTGCCAACTGCGCAATACTTGCATAGTAAGCAGGGTTATCCACATTCGGAGCATAAATACAAATACACGTGAATTCACTATCTCCAACCT
The DNA here is from genome assembly GCA_033557465.1 of Ichthyophis bannanicus. NCBI lineage: Eukaryota > Metazoa > Chordata > Amphibia > Gymnophiona > Ichthyophiidae > Ichthyophis > Ichthyophis bannanicus. The sequence goes on along the minus strand of CM066031.1, from coordinate 1,580,609,311 downwards.
GAAGGTGTACACGGGCCCATCTACCCTCCTTATCAGAGCTAGTATCCATTACAGTAGCTTGCAAAGACTTCTTAACCAAGATGGCTACCCCACACCGTTTGGAAACGGCGGGAGAGTAGGCAGCCACCATGTAAGGCTTAGCATTAAGTTTCAGTGTTTCAACGGAGTTTAAATGCGTTTCCTGAAGAAACACTAAATCAGCATGCTCATGATTAAGATAGCTAAGGATTTTCTTTCTTTTGATTGGACTATTGATGCCTTTTACGTTCAGTGATAAGATCTTACATAAGGCCATTCAGAAGGGTTAAAAATTCTGAGAAAGAACATGATAACGCACATAGTTTCACAATGTCCCTCATATTAACTGTATATGGCTGTACACATGACATGATAGAAAATAAGCTAATGAAAAGCAAGGAAGCGCCCCATCTAAAAAAAGAAGCACCGAAGTGCATTAGAGAAGAAGCAAAACCCCAGAAATTACTGGCGACCATATGTCTGCGGGGAGAAACCCCAGAGAAGGCCGAAATTGAAACATATAACCTGTATAGCTGTGCGTGTTCCGAATCCAACCGAGGTGTACATCATGGAGGGAAAGGAGACCAAGAAAATTATATATAGAAAGAAAGAAAAGTCCAGGCAGTCTCTGATCCAGGCTGTGATCACCGCGTCGGGCCATTCAAAATGGCGGACAGATCCGGCGGATTACAGATCCAAGTTGTTGGATTAGCGCATCTGGTCTGCTTCTTTGGAATCTAAAAATGTTGCTAGTAGATCAGGATCTTCGAAGGTTCTAGTTTGGTTATGGAGAGTCACTCTGAGCTTCGCTGGATACAATAGGCCAAAGCGAGCCTGTAGCTGTTGAAGTCTAGGACGAAAAGCAAGGAGTCTCTTCCGACGGTCAACTGTGGGCTTTGCCAAGTCAGGGAAGAAGGAGACTTTATGACTTTCAAACTCCAGATGATGATTCGCCCGGGCAGCATTTAGAATTTGCTCAACTTGCTGATATCGCAGTAATCGAAAGATGATAGGCCGGGGGGTCTTCCGATTAAGCGCCATGTTGGTAGGAACACGATGTGCTCGGTCAATTTCCAGATCTCTGTGAAAAGTGATCTTCAGCAAGGAGGGAAGAGTTTTGACCAGGAATTCTCTTATATCTCCTGCTTCCGCCCCCTCCGGTACTCCAATGAGCCTTACATTGTTGCGACGGGCTCGATTATTGCTATCCTCTAACTCTTTTTGAAGATTCTGTATCTGACGCTCAGCCTTGTCCAGTTTCACCAAGCGCACCGCGTGCGAGTCGAGGACCCCCGCCATGTTGTCCTGCCGTAGTGAAAGACCTTCAAGCCGGTCCTGAAGCATACCGAAATCTTCTCGCATGGCTTGGAGCGCTTCTCCGTTGGACTGTACCAGTTCCTTCACACCGCGTATTTCCTCCAAGATCTCCTGTTGCATTTCGGGGTTTTCCCGAAGTGGAACTATCTTTTGTGGGGAAGACAACTCTGTTTTGGAGCGTTTTCCGTGTGAAGAAGAGGGAGACCCGAAGTCTAAGCGCGCTGGTTTGTGGGCCGCCATCCCCCCCGAGGTACCCCGGTAAGTTCGGAGCAAAATATTAAGTTTATGTAGGTATTAAGTCAGGATTCTGAGTAGGCCTCTCGGGAGCTTCAGCGCGAAGCGTCTAACCCGCTGGACATCAGGCTCCGCCCCCCCGTGATTAATGTTTTAAAAATGGTAACTGCGTGCTGCAGGGATGCCACTAGCCTTGGTACCTGTATAATACGGTAATGCGGGTGCCTGGATGGTGGCTGCACTGGGAATGGCTATGGGAGGAGAAATGAAAATGTGATAATATCAGGCAACAGTATCAAAGCCTAATTTGGGAGGGAAAATTGCCTTTTGTCGCTTGTCTGTCATTCTAAGACAGCTCAAAGAACCCTGAGCTCCAGGCCTTGAAGAAATAGGCTCTGACAACCAGCTGAGGACAAGGTGAAAGAGAACAGCTTTCTTTCATCTGTGGAAAGGAGGCCCAGAGAGAAGAACTCCTAGGAGATAACTGGGAAGAGAAATTCTTAGTTCTGAATATCTGCCTATGTAGTACTTAAGATCAAAGTTCCTGGACCACTAGACTAGGGTCCTGGCAGTCAAATGTTCCACAGGACTGAAGAAACTAGATGATTGAGACCCACTTGAGGGTCCATGTACCCTTAGAGGCTTAGGGAGTCTGAGCGATGTGACTGGGAGAAAGGAGAGTGCCGATCTGAGTGCCCCTTAGGTTCAATGAACCCCAAGAGTCAGCTTTGAGGAGGCAAGAGGAGTTTGGAGTGTGTATGAATGTTTTGTAGGTCAGAGGAGAGCATTCTTGGGTATGTGGTGGAAGAAAAGAAGATTCTGGAGAGTCTTGCAGTCAGAGGAGTGAGTTCCTACTGTGGGATTGAAGTTCTTACTGTGGGATGAAGAGGATTCCTGGCAGCTGAAGCCGAATCCTGGATGGGAGGCAGAGGAGGAGTTCTGACAAGGAAAGAAGAAAGAGGATTTACAAGTTTTTAATATTCAAAAGCACTTATCTGATTAGTAGAGCCTCCTAACCAGATAAGTGCCAGCCAGCATGATATTAAGTGGCAGCCACTGAATATTTCGTCCTACCACCTTGGCATGACCTGTATAGTACCAGTGTGGTCTGTGAGTGGGGTTGGGCAGTCCAAGATGTTATGTGGTCAGCAGTGATTTTCAGTCCACTAACTGGATAAGAAACTGCACAAAGTTAGTTCAAAAAAAGCAGGCCTAACTTTATGTGGTTTTGCTATCTGGATAGTGGTTGAATAGCCTGAGACAGTCACCTCTGAAGCCAGATATCTAACCGAAGCCACTACCCAGACACTTCCACCGAATATGTGGTTTCATTTTACTCATGGCAGACTGGGGGCAGCTAACCGGTTAGCATTAAGGCATGCCGGGGACAGCACCCATCGATAACCTGGCAGCAGTGATATCGACCCTCTGCCCGGTTATTGACATGTGGTGAATATTGCCGCTGCCCGGTTAGCTTATTGACAATCCAGGCAATCTAGATATTCAATGCAGGGGCCTGGATATGACACTGGCATTGAATATCCGGGTTTAAGGTGGCGGTTAGCCACTTTAGCAGTGCTGGCCATCACCACTAAATATCAGGCCCTTTATTTTTTATGTATAGCCAACATCTTGATCGACTATATCCATGACAATGATCTAGACATTCTGTTCATTATAGAGACTTGGCTTCCAGACACAGATACAGTGTTACTTAACCAACTAAAACAACCATGCTTTGACATATTCCACACTCCTAGGCAAACAAAGTGTGGAGGAGGTGTTTTTCTCATAATAAAAGAGTAGCTAAAGGCCTCTCTATCATCCTTAGTAAGCATGGAAGGCTTGGACATCCTTATAGTTGAAACCAAACAAGTCACATTCTGCCTTATATACAGGGCTCCGACACCAGATATAAACAGCTTAACAAACATCTTGGAAACTGTTTGCTCAAACACACCTCTTAGCTAACAGATAGTTGTGTTGGGTGATTTCAGCCTGAACTCATTGCATAGGAATCAATCAGATTCCCTGCTTAAAGCCATGCATGATATGGAATTCCAACAGATAGTACACACAACTACACATGATAGAGGTAATACACTTGATCTAATATTCCTACCCAATGAATTAATCAGTGTTTCTAACGACCCCCCAATCCAAACGCAATCCGTATCTTGGTCAGACCATCATATCATCAATTTTACAATTCTTAAACAATGTACCAAAAGAAGACAGTCCGACACACGACCCTTTTTCAAAAAATTCAATAAAGATATATTTCTTCAAGAAACCTTTCCTCAACTTAACACAGATAGAAATGAGTTAGATAGATTGATAGAAAGCTGGAACTCTGTCATTAGCAATGCAGCATCTGCCTCCTCATCTAAACCTAACAAAAGACTTAATCGCTCAAATGTATGGTACACACAGGGACTTAGAACATTAAAGAGAAGATTAAGAAAGTTAGAACAGCACCTGAGTCCACTGCTCTCCGACTTCCGCACTGTAGCCCAAGCACTGATTTGCCCACTACAGCAACAGCATACTTCATGGAATCCCCAATAAAACATTAAAACCATTACAACTTGCTCAAAACACGGTTGCACGTACCATTATGCATGCTAAAAGATCTGACCACATAACACCAATTCTATTCCACCTCCACTGGTTCCCAATTCTTCAAAGAATCAAATTCAAAGCCCTTACAAACATTTATAAAATAATATACAACACTCCACCAACATACCTCAGCACACTAATAAACATGCAGCAATACACAAGGACAACAAGAGATAACCTGAACAACACTCTATCCATCCCCAAAAATGCAAGAAAAGCAAATCAATCAACTACCAACAGAGCTTTCTCCTTCTTTGCACCTGTTCTTTGGAATAACATACCCAATACCCTAAGAAAAACCAAAGATCTCACCCAATTTAGAAAACATCTCAAGACATTCATTTTCACAGAATACTACAATTATGAGCAATAAAGTTCATTTTCTCCTCTAGCCTACATTATAATGACTCGCACCATTTTCGCACTGTTACGACTCACTCCCTTGTATAGCAACAAGAATACAGCCCATGTAAATAGTTACATTATTTATTGTTATTGTTTATTACAATTGTTATTTGTAAATGTTTCTTGTTCCATATAAACTGCTTTGCGCAGGAGTTCTAAAGTTTCATATAAACCGCTCTGATTTCTATGACAAAGCGGTATATAAAAACAAACAAATAAATAAATCAATAGAATGCATATGGAGATCATCAAAGCGGCCAGAAGATAAGCACAGTTATATGATTTCCCTCCGAAACTACCGGGAAAGCATCAATAACCAAAAGTGAGATAACCATGCTAAGCTACTCATGAAATCTCTCAATAGACCAAGGGAACTCTTTGAGATTGTGAAATCTCTAACTTGATCCCCTAGTAAGGAAGACGACAATACCAGCATCAATCCACAAGTGTTAGCCAACTACTACATGAATAAACTATGATCATAATCATTTACACCGATAGCTCTTGTCTGTTTACCAACATGTCCTCTATACCATGGCAATCATTTGCACAAATCAATTTAGAACACCTAGAACAAATAATTATGTTGATTAACACCACCACATCCCCAGTTGATCTGCGCCCTGTCAGCTAATTAAAAATAGCTCGGACAGAAATGGCCCCTAACATACTCAAAATAGTCATCCTCTCATTCTCCTGTGGACCTATGCCTGCCACATTAAAGAAAGCCTCCATTAGACCCATACTGAAACAAAAACCCTTGGACAAAACTGACCCAAACTCATATTGCCCAATATCAAGCCTCCCATTTATGGCAAAAATCATTGAGAAGACAGTCCAAAATCAACTTCAAGAAACACTTAGACAATCATGCCCTTCTAGACCCACATCAATATGGTTTTAGACCTAACTATGGGGGTGGAAACACTTCTATTAGTCATGTTTGACAAGCTCATTAAAGGAATAGAAGACACTAAACAAGCCTTTATACTGATATTACTTGATATTACTGTAGCACGTGACTCTCTTAATGACTCCATCTTATTAATGAGACAGAAACAAATTGGGATTGATGGCTCCATCCTTAACTGGTTTAAATCATATTAAACCTAATTAAATCATATCAAATCTAATCACATTCAGCAGATAAAAATTGGCCAAAGTACCTCTATACATATAGTCAACAACAAGGAATCCCTCAAGGCTCAGCACTCTTAGCCTTACTGTTTAACATTTATCTTCAACCAATCTGTGACATCTTCGGAAGGATAATGTAAATTACCATATTTATGTAGACAATATAATGATGTACCTCCCATTCAATACAGAAAGTCCCAACTTCCAACAAATAATAACATGCTTCAATGAAGCCTCACAATGCCTGCTGTCCTATAACCTCAGAATAAATTGCAATAAAACCAAAGTACTTTTTATCAATAGGAACAGAGACTTCACCCCTCCATCCAAAATGCAAGTTAAAGAAGCAATCCTGGAAGTAAGGAATGAAGTTAGATACCTAGGTATCACTTTAGATCAAAATTTAAACTTAGCATCCCACATCAATAATATAACTCAAGCTATCTACAGAAGGATTAGAACGCTCCAGCATCTAAGACCGCTGCTAGACCCAAGCGATTTCTGCTTGGTCCTCCAAGCCATGATTTACCTCACCTCGACTTTTGTAATAGCATTTTACAGAGCTTACCAAAACATGCAATGATACCATTGCAGATGGCACACACAGCAGCTCTATAAATCAGAAGGCTCCCAGATCTGAACACATCACTCCCATATTATGTAAGCTACATTGGATCCCCATACTCAGCAGAATCCAATATAAAAACCCGAATCATCACATTCAAGCTAATGCATGCTACAGCTCCATCGCACCTAAGAACACTTATTAACAAGATTCCAAATAATAGACAACAAACAAAAAATGCACATAACTCACTAGAGGTCCCAACAGAGTTCATGAAGACCAAACAATCGACAAGTAATAGAGCCTTCTCTTATTATGCCCCTAATTTATGAAACTCCCTCCCAGTTAGAATTAGAAACATCGGAGACCTATCCACCTTCAGAAAGAATATCAAAACACTACTTTTCTCCGAACATAATGGAAACAAGCAAACCCAAAATGATATTCCACCAACATAACATAATTTATTTATTTATTGGTATATTTTTCTATACTGCCCCTTCCAGAGATCAGGCAGAGAACAGAAAGATAATAATGACATTGAACATTTTGAAACATGATAACTATTTACAATAAACAGAAACATATAGCATTTTGAAACATAATAACTATTTACAGTGAGCATAATCACTTATCAAGACACTCAACATACACCCCTAGCACCCTCTTCATCTCCAGACCTATATAAAAGCAACATACAATGCACATGTGTAAATATGTAAATAAACCCCAAACCCTCATTGCATATGTATGCATTCATGTAAATAAGTTACTGACTGTTTCTTGGATTGAAGTTTTGTTAATTACTAACTTGTATGGACTGCTAACTACTGTTTATTGTAAAATGTTTTTTGCATTTGTTCTCTGTAAACCGCTTTGATTGCTTGATAAGGTGGTAATTTCTAAATAAGTAAATAAAAATAAATGAACATCTGAGTTGGCTCTAATTTGGGTGAGTAAAGAGTATCTGAAGAGAGAGAGAGAGAGAGATAGAGAGCATGATAGCTTCCATGAAGTGAGTGATTCTTTATCCCATTGCACAGGAACCCAGAAGGTAAGAAGCATGTGTAACAGTGCCAAAGGGTCCTACATATAGGAAGGAATAGAGAGTAAACAAAAATTTAAAAAGAAAATCATGATGCCTGTTCAGTTATCTATGACATAATGACATCCTGAGTATTCTGCCCAGTTCATGGTGGCCCAAGGAAGATATGGCAGAACTCAAAAAGGTGCAGAGAAAAGCAACCAACGTGAAAAAGGTTATGAGTCAGCTTCCTTGTTAAGGGAGACATGACAAGCTCTGACCATTCAGCTGGCTGTGATTCTCCTTAAGATATTTATACAATGCAGAATATCAATTATGACAACAAAGTTAAGATGATGGAGAAAGGATACAACAGAAATGTATAAAATCATGAGTGGCGTTATTTACCTCCTGAGTTGATACTAGATTATTAAGAAGGGACCCAAGATATCAATGCTTGACCCAGTACAAACATTGTGGAACCTGTGTCTTTTGGGGAAACTGCTAGGTACATATGACCTAGATTGGCCACTGTTGGAAACAGGATACTGGGCTTGATGGACCTTGGTCTGACCCAGTATGGCATATCTTATGACACCATGAAACAAAGTGGTAGCAGTTTAAAATATGTTTCAAGTAGCATTTCTTTCAATCAGTGTAAAGCTGAGCTGTGGAAGTTGTTGCCAGAGAATATGGTCAATTAATAACTGATACACAGTTTGGAACAACTATCCATAGGGTCGCCATTGACTCAACAGCACTTAACAGCAACAATGCCCACAATCAGCAGGCAAGCTTTGTGAACACCACCGCTTATTACCAGGACCTGATAGCGAACAACAGGGAATGGATCGCACCATTAGGATCCATTGGGTCCGTGCAAGTGACCTGGATTAGCTACTGTCTGAGACAGGATGCTGGGCTGGATAGATTATTTCTTATGTTCCTATGAGAAATTAAAATGAAAAGAAAATTAGAAATGACTGTCACAAGTGTAATGAAGTTCAGGAGAATGTTGTACAGGAATTAGGAGAATAGAAATCATCAAATGTTTCATGTACTGCCTTGTTCTTTTGTTGCTAGGGGGTGTCTGTGTATTACCAGTGATGGTGGCTCAGTGGACTCTATTTAAATGCAGGAAGAGGGGACACTCTTTTTCACTTTCCAACAAGGAACAGAAAGGATATAGTATCAATCTGTAGAGCTTGCAACACTGCAGACTCGCTCTGTCTCACACCTACCCAGTAGAACTCTGTCTCAAGGGATGTGACCAAATAGTAACATAGTATATAACGATAGATAAAGGCCATTATGGTCCATCTAGTCTACCCAGTAAGTTGATTAGAGTGGTTGCACCCACCGCTCCATGCAGGTCAACCCCTTTATTTCTTGAAGAATAAAAGATATTTGCGTTTATTTTCATTGTATCCTCTTGTTATAAAGGGATCCACTGTATCTGTACCATGCCATTTTGAATTCCGTCACTGTATTTGCCTCCACCACCATCGGGAGGGCATTCCAAGCATCCACCACCCTTTCAGTGAAAAAAGTATTTCCTGACATTCCTGACGTTGTAAGTTTACTTCCTTGCAGCTTCATCGTATGCCCTCTAGTTTTGCAGTTTCGCCTTCTTTGTAAAAGGTTTGCTTGTTCATTTATACCTTTTAAGTGTTTAAAGGTCTGCATCATATGCCCCTGCTCCTCTTCTCCTCTAGGGTATACATATTTAGGTCTTCAATTCTCTTCTCATATGGCTGCTGGCGCAGGCTCCAAATCATTTTGGTCGCCTTCCTCTGAACTGGCTCTGCCAGATTATGTAGGTATTGTGGTAGAGTCCTGGCTATCCCATCTCTAATAATAACAATAATAATTATTATTATTTTTGTTTTTATTGGCTGCTGACTGCCAAATCCAGATATTCAGTGCCAGCCCATATCCGGCTACTAGCACTCAATACCCAGCTTTTTTGTTATCCAAGTTATGCGGATTGTTATCTAGATAGTGGTACTGAAATTCATCGCTGTCTAGATAAGTGCCCAAGCTCCACCCGCGGACCGCCCCAGCACTATCCGGATAGTGCCGCTGAATCTCCTTCACTCTGGGATTATCCAGTTAGCAGGTCCTGCTAACCGGATGAGTCCTTTTGAATTTTGCCCCCATGATTTTTATAGCACCACTGCTTACTATTTAGAAACAAAATGATCCTGCCCCAAGGTCAAAAGGGATGTTAGGAGCAGAATTTGAAACCTGATTTCCCTGGTTCACAGCCCATTGTTCTAGATCACCTCCTTTCACCAGTGGTTCACAGTCCATTATTCTAGATCACCTCCTTTCACCAGTGGTTCACAGCCCATTGTTCTAGACCACCTCCTTTCACCAGTGGTTCACAGTCTATGGTTCTAGTCCATATTTCACCAGGGCATTTGCACTGTGATATATATGTTAATTAGAATTTGATTAACTACCCAAGAATAATAGTGGCACCCAAGTTTTGTACAGTACCAAATTTATGCACAATAAAATAAACATAACCTATGAAACAAAACAATCAGTAATTCAGATTATATCAGCTAAAAATGGAAACCTAACTCTTGATAAGAAACAATATTCCTCTAAACAAAGGCTTGGGTATACAAACCTCTAACAATATCCCCCTAAACAAAGGCCTTTTAAAGAGAAGGTGTGATGTCTGAGAATTGAGATGTAAAGGAAAATGATTCTGAATTTTCAGGCCACATAACTGAAGGTGGTTTTCCTAATCCTAGACAGCCACCCCTCTGTCAAAGGGAGAGAGCTAAAGGCATTGTTTTGATTAGCATACCTTTCATTTATGGGCAACCCCCAAAACTGTGATTTATAGACCAAACAAGCAGTTTTTCAATTGGCAATCATAGGAAATGAAGCAAAATCACTATGTTATGATCAAATTTTCCTTCTTTTCATCAGAACTTTGACAGCTGTAATTTGCCAATAGGCTAGAGATAGATAAACCCAAATATATTATGTTGCAGTCATCTAAATTATTTGATACTTAGGGTTCCAACAACGGTTTCGTGGACCCTTGCAGTAACCAAGTTCATATCAATACAATCCATAACCCTGATCACATGAGTCAATGAGCTGTTTTCCCGAAGCCCCTATTTGCCTCTTGCCTCTCTTCTGAATACACGGGCACATGATATAATTAGTCATGGGGCAACCTTGGCATTCAGAAAGATGCATGCACATCTAGAGGTGGGAGTCTGACTGATGCCAGTCATATTGTCTCCCACACTCTAGAAAGAGCCAGATAATAACAGAATCGTGAGCACCTCCATGACCCTAGGCAAACTAAGAGGACGGTTTCTGTAGGATGCTAGGCATTCACGCAACCCATCACACCGCTAGGAGATCAGAGATTTAATCTGGTACACTGAGGAGGGTGATTGGACAAGAGGGCCAGCTTTGGAAGATCCCGTTCACCAGATCTGTGAGTATACAAGACGGTGCTGTTTGGACTGCTTCCGAGTGCGATTTAATGTGCCGCTTGTTTGTTGTGCATATTTGTGTGATCTCCAGGCTGCACTCAGCTGTTGCCAGCTTCTGGCATGCTAACAGTGATCGTCTGCTGCTTTCCACTTCATGCTGCATGACCGTAGTGGCAGGCTTTGGTTGTCAGGTTTGAGGGCACATTAAGGAGGTAATTTTATTAAGGCAATAATATGTGGATATGGCAGTTTGTTCGTATTAATGGACCTCTTCTAAAATCCCAACTGGCATGAAAGGATGCTCTTTGGCATGCAGGTGCGCACTTTGCCAGTAGGCATAGCTGGGGGTGTGGTCTGGGCAGAGTTAGCAAAGAATGTGTGTTGATTATAAAACACTTTACTACTGCTATGACATCATTTTTATAGTGCTACAAGACATATGCAGTGCTGTATGTACATATACATGTAAGAGACAGTCCCTGCTCAACAGAGTTTACATTCTAATCAAGACAGACAACACGATAAACTGGGGACAAGGGTAAATCTAGGGGAATGGGAGAAATGCACATAGGTGGTGAACAGGAGACTTGGGGGATCAGGATCCAAAAGCAGCCTTGAAGAGGTGTTTTTTTTTTTTAGCCTGGATGTGAATAGGCCCAGAAACGGAGCCTGATACACCGTCTCGGGTAGTCTGTTCCAGGTATGGGGTGCAGCAAGGTACAACCAGCAAAGTCTGGAGTTGGCAGTGGAAGAGAAGAGCACAGATTAGAGGGAGTTTCCTGAAGAACAGCGTTCCCAAGGGGGGGAGGGGGTGTGGGGAGAAAGAAGCAAGAGAAGTAGCATATGGGTACTTGCAGATTTTACGTGCTTTCATCGATGCCTGCTATAGAACAGGTGTAAATGTCCAGGCCTTAACTTAAAGCGTCATCTCTCCCACATTTTATAAAGGTAAGTAGGCACCTACTTGTCTTTATAAAATTGGATTAAAGTAGGTGTATTTTGACTGCCTTAACCTAGGTGTCATATTACAAAATTACCCTCTAACTGTGCTTCTTTTTGTTTATTTTATTTTGTTTATATTTTATTACATGCCTTTATAACAAAACTGAGGCGCATTATAAGACATGTAACGTCCATTACATAAAGAAAAATTTCATGAACATAAGTCATCAAATAAAATACAATAACTCAATAACCCATTCCACGTAAAACGCAAACCATCCCTTCTAATATTGTGTTCACAATTTCTTGCCTGTAAGACTGCAGGTTTTCCTCCCTCTCTGCTACATGGGTAAATAGATTGTTAGCAAGAATGTAATCAGTGTCACATCTTCCTGATTTCTGTTTCTCATTATAGCATCGTCTTGTGTTGCTGTTTCCTGCCTGGGCTGCGCCCTTCATTTATACACTTTTATCTTTTTTGCAGTTATGGTGGTTAAGGTGACCACTGTACTTTGATAGGTAGAGTTTAAGTACCCAATGTCTTAACTTGTCTTTTTCTTTTCCCCTTAAGACATTCTGCTTCTTCGACTGAATGAGCAGAAGGAAAAGGAGGGTCAAAGACCGCCCAGTCCACAAGGAAACAGTGATCCATGAAATGCAGGAAAACAAGCAAACTCACTCTTTCGCAGAATTCAAAAGAAGAGCATATGGTCAAGCAGCCAAGAGTTGTTTGGTTTGGAGTTGTTTTTTTCTGCAAATGAATATGTCATTTTTCCTATCTTTCTTGAGTTTGCTGTTGCTTTATGTACAAACCCAGAGAAGAAAAATAGGGCACCGATTTGAAAAGACAAATCTAGTAATGCTGAAAACAACAAAAAGATCATGATTTATCATAGCGACCTTTAGAAATTAAGCAGTACATGCAAGAACATCAGCATATACACTCTCCTTCATGAAACCAGAGGAGGGAAATGACGAGCTAATTATGTGCCTCTTTTATAAAATAGCTCCACTCGCATAAAAAGCAGAAAAGTAAAAGTCCCTCTTACATGAAAAGTTACCCTAACATGGTTCGTGCTGTAGCCTGCTTCGTGAACTGGTGTACTCCCCGAAGATAGAAGTAACAGTATATTGTCTTATCTGCTTCCTTTGCAGGAATACGGGGATAGGAATTTTCAAAGCTTTTCACATGGGTAAACAGCTGTTTACCTGCATAAAAAGCCCTGTTGAAGATTTTCCCCCTCACTGTAGCACCCTCCTACAAAACGGGGTGGAGAGAGGGCAGGGGACGGTTGAGGTGGAAAGGCAGATTGGGGTTTTTGCTCTGAAAGCCCAGTGCTTACTTTCACCACTTGCGTTTGAGCCTGCACACTGGATCTCCCTTTGAAATGTGTTTGTAGGCCTCTGGGCACATTGTCCCTGCAGGTTGCATGGCCCAACTGGAAAGTGCCCTGACATCCTGCCTATGGCAGAAAAAAATGTGAGTCGATAGTTTTTAAGTGTGTAAGTCTGATAAAGTTATATGAATGATAGTGTAACAGGCTTCCAATCTAAGTGTGTATCTGAGGCAGTGGAGTACAAACCCTAGTCTTTCTGGTTTCAGGCTGTTGCTCTAGCCACTAGGCTACTTCTCGACCCCATGTCACCTATGTGTAAATTTAACCCTTTCTAAAATCACCCTAAGTATGTGGATGCTATTTACAGGTCTAAGTGCTGGCCTTTCCACATGTAAATTGTGAATAAGACTTCTGAAAGAAACCCGTTATTGTAAAACAGTATATAATGAAACTCTTGGATAAAGGCCTGGTCAACCCTTTTCCCCATTCTAAGTAACTGAACATGCAGTGCAGCAGAAAATAGATATTATAGTACAATATCAATACAGTATAAACCCCTGAAAATAGAAAATAGATAACAACATGTTCATATTTCTTTATTGCTTAAACTGCATCCCTCTCGTTCGGAAGAGGACCAGAAGAAAATAAGGATATTCCCCTCATGGGCAAAAACTGACTGCAGAATCCTATGCCAACCTCTACATGAACTCATTAACCTGGGATAGTAATCATTCCTGTCGTTCCTGTGGTTCTCCCCTTTGGAAGTGACCGACCTAGAAGCAAATCTGCCGCTTTTGGGCATTGTTGCTCTTCACTAACATCAGAGTATCAACTGCTCCTTACACAGTGATATTCTGATATTGTGATGCTCAACAGAGTTTTGACACAACTTGCAGTTGGTAATAACTCCATTCAGAGATTGCTTCAGCAATACTGATACCTCCCTCACCCCTGTTCTGCTCTGCGCAGATTGATAGAACTTGGACCGCTGCTGGGATTGGTGGCTAAGATATTGCTTGCGGGCCAAGACTTAGCAAGTCATTCTAATGATGCAAGTCTTCATAGCCATATTATTTTCTGTTGTGAGCATCTGGGGTAGTAAGTACATCCATGTATATTTTGGCTTGCATGCTTTTCTCAGTTGTAAGCGTTATCCATTTCTGACTCAGAGAAGGTTGTCATTCTCCTAAAATAAATATTATTGCACATTTTACAGATTGTATTTCATAGGGACGTGCATACGTGAGCGCACATCCAGTTTAGGCACCTAAAATGTTACAGGGCACGCAAATTGCTTGTACACACGCATACCTACAAATTAATCCATGTGCAGTCGAATGGCATACTTCAAAAAGCTCTTGCACCCATACAGTGTGTGCCTAAAAAACAAATATTTATTTATTCATAAAAAGTTTATGTATCATTTTTCTGAATAAGTATTCATTCAAAATGCTAAGCAATCATTAAAATACAAGTTTATAAAAGAATGGTCTACGTTTTATTTTTAAGCATCATCAAGTCAATGCTAACTCACAACAATCAGAAAAAACATATGGGGAAATACTCAGCCCATGGTGGTCAGTATTTTTTTTTTTAAATGCTGGTCACCGCAGGCAAAAAAAATCGGAATATTCAGCAGCACTGCTCAGATTGTGGCTGCCACTGAATATCTGGCTTGTGTGGCCACTATCTGAATAATTACCCATTATCCGGACAGCAGCAATTTTTGGCCCCTATTCATAGAAGCTTTCTGGAACTTTTTTGCTATCTGCAGTTCTATGGATAGTTGTTCAGATAGCAGAATTTCCACTATCTGGAAAAATCATATCTCTGCCCTGGCCCCACCCCCGGACTGACCCGGTGCTATTCAGATAGTGCCCAGGGTGGTCTGTAATGATTTTCAGTGGTACTAGCTGCATAATGTCATTGAATATCTGTTACAGAGGCATTTCTATGGGCATTAGGCACTGTTGTCTTCAGCTGTCCTGCATGAACCTGCTCTTAGCTGATTTCTGAAGCCAAGCAGGGTTGGACCTGGCTAGTACTTGGATAGGTGACCGCCCTGGAAAATCAGGTGATGGAAACTCACTGCATGGAAGAAAGGCTTGGCAATCTACTTCTGGTTGCACCTTGCCAAAGAAAATCTGGTGGCTGGGTTGCCAGGAGCCTGTAGTGACTTAAAAGCAGATGCTGCTACCCAGGTAGATGCTTTTGAATATCAGTCTCATAATAAATTACAGGTAATACTAAGATACAATCATCTTGTAAACATCTCAAATCATTCCATCAGTAACACTGGCCTCAGTAATAAGCCTTCCTCACCCCTGAAACAAGATCTTCAACCCTTTTCTAAATAACAAGAGTGAAATATCACTCCTGAGCTTCTCGGATAATCCATTCCATGTTTCAGGAGGCACAGTTCTAAAAGCCTTGCATTGCCAACTCATTGTAGTGTTCTCTTATGAATACATTATTGTCCCTCCTCTTCTCTAGGAGGCGCATATTTAGGGCCTACAGCCTCTTCTCATATGTCTTATGTTGGAGACCCCTTACCATTTTGGTTGCATTCCTCAGTACTGACTCCAGTATCTTTATGTCCTTAGTGAGATATAACTTCTAAAACCGAACACAGGATTAGACTTTACCAGTGTCCTGTGGAACTCAAGATGGTGGCCGAAGCCAGAAGGATGCTACACTGCAAAGACAGGACATAACCAGCAGGAAATGTAGGTGATAATGTCCTTGTACACAACACTGGTAACGCCTGACTTGGAGCACTATGTTCAGTTCTGGGTGCCATATCTCACTAAGGATATAAAGAGACTGGAGTTGGTATAGAGGAAAGTGACCAAAATCATGGGTCTTCATTAGAACATATATGAGAAGAGGATGGAGGCCCTAACTATGTATACCTAAGAGGAGATGAAGGACAGCGGAGATATGATACAGATCTTTAAATACTTGAAAGGAAGTATAGACAAAGCAAGCCTTTTTTAAATGAGGGGAAACCCTAGAACTAGAGGACATGATATAAGGTTACAAGGAAATAGACCCAAAAGCAACATCAAGAAATATTTCCTTACGGAAAGAGTAGTGGATGCCTGGAATGCCCTTTCAAAAGCGGTGGTGAAAACAAAAATGGTACATGAATGCAAAATACAATGGATCCCTAAAGAGCAAGAGGACGGTAACCAAGAATGGAGCACCTTTACAAAAAATGGTTGCAAAATGATAGTGTTGCTTCTCCTAAGAAACTGTGGGGAAAGCAACTTGCACTGCATGGTAGGTAGAACCCCCAAATAAAGCACCCTGCATGGCATAGCTGGGATAGTTGCTCCTGAGGATGGGCTCTCTGGCTGTACAGCGGGAGGGGCCCTAGACTGGGCCCTGAACTGGTGGCAGAAAGAATGACAGCTTTGCTGGTCCCATGGTGGGGTGACAGAAGGAATGACAGTCTTGCTGGTCATAGAGTGGGCTCGAAACTTAATGAAGTGCAATATTTGTGGGAATTGTTGAACATCAATGGCATGAGCAAAGAAACTTGCACTGTGTCCTCAATTCTGCCCGACTGGGCAGGCTGGATGGACCATGTTGGTCTTTTTCTGCCATCATTCACAATGGGCATCATTTTAAAAGCCTTAGAGGTATGTTTACTAAATAGCAGTAGCGGCTTCTGTGCAATGTCGGAGCCACGGCCCCATTGAGTTCAACCATTTACTAACATACTGTACCCCTTAGTCACTATTTGGACATCCAAAAATACATATGTGGATGTCCAAATCATGGAGATATACCTGGAGCCATTTCACAAATAGCTTTTAAAGACATCTCTGGTACAGTGCAATAGACTTAGAGGTCACTGCTCAATTTCAGAAACGGGGGCATGTGTGGGTTTTGGCTGTAAAATGGCTAGGGGGTTTTGAGAAGATGGTTCTCCACCATCTTCAGTACTTTCCACAATCATAATAGCTACAGCAGTGGGATTTGAACCCCAGTTTTCTTAGGCCTAGCCTGCTACACTAACCACCACTAGGCTATTTCTAGATAGCCCAACATTTGAATACTATTCCATGGATGTCTATGTAGATGCCTCATACACTTCCATATTGGATGCGTCCACATTTGTGAAATTGTGCCTGAACTTAGACTTTTTTTTCAGATGTTCTTGTTTGGATGTCTCAGATTGTACTTGGATGTTATTTATAAAATCTGCCTTCATGTTAAATATGTTACTGTTGAAACATCTAGGCTCCTTTTTTCCAAAATATCATTACCAAGCAGCGCTCCTTTATTGGTAACCAATGTAATTTTTTCAAAAGTGGCCTTGCCCTTTTCCCTCAACTGCTCCTTGTAGACAGGAAACAAACTGATAAAAATGCCCAAAACTCAGAAATATGTTTTTTAAAACAAACACAAACCAAATTTCTTGTTCGTCATGCACAGCCCTAATACTTCATATGCAACATGTCTGTTCACCTTTTTTGGATGACTTTCTGGAACTTTTTTGTTAAATAGTAAAATGAAAGCATGCTGAAAAATTCATTACTACTACTACTATTCAGCACTTGTAAAGCGCCACGCATGCAGCGCTGCACAGCTGACCTAACAAGAGGTAGCCAACATACAAGAGACAGTCCCTGCCCATCAGAGTCAAGCTCATCGGGGCTTACAATCTAGTTAGAACAAAACATAAGTTAGAACAGTATAGAGCATTAGTTCTGCGCAAGGTCGAGCATTAGTCAGTTCTGTGTAAGGTACAGTTTGGTCAGTAGTTTGGTCATAAATGATGACAGGGGTTAGGGTTAGATGAGGAAGGAGTCAGGATCTGAATGCAACAGTGAAGAGGTGGGTCTTCACTCTGGATTTGAAGAGGGCCAAGGAGGATGCCAGGCGCACAGACGCAGGTAGGCTGTTCCAGGCGTAAGGTGCAGCAAGGTGAAAGGAGCGCAGTCAGGAGTTCGCGGTGCGTGTGAAAGGCATTGATAGAAGTAATTTATTAGCGGAGCACAAATTTCGAGAGGGGATGTAGGGAGAGATAAGAGATAAGAGGTAGTTAGGGGCCATAGAGTGGATGCACTTATAGGTTAGCAGGAGAAGCTTGAATTGGATGTGGGATTGGACAGGGAGCCAGTGAAGTGCCCTGAGAAGAGGAGTAACGTGGGCATGTCAAGGTTGGCAGAAGATTAGTCGAGCGGCGTGATTTTGTATAGATTGGAGGGGGAGGAGGTGGCTAGCGGGAAGACCAGCGAGAAGTAGGTTGCAGTAATCAAGGCGAGAGGAGATTAAGGAGTGGATAAGCGTTTTGGTAGTGTGTTCAGAGAGGAAGGGGCGGATTTTGCTGATGTTGTAGAGAAAGAAGCAGCAGGTCTTAGCTACAAGCTGGATGTGAGCAGAAAAGGAGAGAGAGGTGTCAAAGATAACCCCCATATTGTGGGCCGAGGGAACAGGAAGTATAGTAGATCCATCCACATGGATTGAGAGAGGGGGAAGTGGGGGGGGGGGGAGTTAGGTGGAAAGACATGGAGTTCAGTCTTGGCCATGTTAAATTTTAATCTGCGATGAGACATCCAGGCAGCGATGTCCGAAAGACAGGCAGAGATCTTGGACTGGTTTGCCGGGGAAATATCAGGTGTAGAGAGGTAGATTTGGGAGTCATCAGCATAGAGATGGTATTGAAAGCCATGGGAGGAGATGAGCGCGCCAAGGCCTTGTGTATAGAGAGAGAAGAGGAGGGGGCCCAAGACAGATCCCTGGGGTACTCCTACATGGAGTGGGGTAGGGGAGGAGGAGGAGCCACCAGAGCATACACTGAATGAGTGATGGGAGAGGTAGGAGGAGAACCAGGATAGTACGGAATCCTTGAAGCCAAGCGAGGAGAGGGTGATGAGGAGAAGGTTGTGGTCAACGGTGTCAAAGGCAGCAGAAAGGTCAAGAAGGATGAGGATAGAGTAGTGGCCCTTGGATTTAGCCAGGAACAGGTCGTTTGTGACTTTAGTGAGTGCTGTTTCAGTGGAATGTAGGGGATGGAAGCCAGATTGAAGTGGGTCCAGGAGGGCCTGGGAGATGAGGAAGTCAAGTCAGCGACGGTGGACTGCTCGTTCTAATAGTTTGGATATGAAGGGAAGGAGGGAGATGGGTCGATAGTTAGAAGGGCATGTGGGATCAAGTGAGTGTTTCTTGAGGAGGGGTGTGACAACAGCGTGTTTGAAGTCAGCAGGGACAGTTGCAGTGGAGAGTGAAAGGTTGAGGATATGAGTGATGGAGGGGACAATGGTGAGGAAGATGGAACGTAGGAGATGGGTGTGGATAGGGTCTGAAGAATAGGTGGTGGGTTTGGAGGAGGAAAGAAGGAGTGTGGTTTCTTCATCAGATTAAAGGGAAGGAGGAGAGGGTGGCGGGGGGTATGGATGGGGGAGGAGAAATGTGTAGGAGGGGAGGTAGATGAGGGGGTAAGGGAATTAGAGGGTAATTTTGAGGATTTTGCCATGGAAGTAGTCGGCTAGGGTTTGGGCAGAGAGGGAGGGCAGGATTGGGGCAGAGGGACCTTGAGAAGAGAATTGAGGGTGTTAAAGAGACGGTGAGGATCAGAGGCTAGGGAATTAGTCAGATGAATGTAGTAGTCTTGTTTGGCAAGTGCTAAGGCTGACTGGAAGGAATCAAGCATGAATTTGAAGTGTAGAAGGTTTTCTGGGGAGCGGGATTTGGACCAGGTTCGTTCAGCAGAACGGGCGCAGATGCGTAAGTAACAGATTGTGGGTGAAAGCCAGGGTTGGGGAGTAGATCGTTTAACAGGATGTGGGGTGGAAGGGGCAAGAGTGTCAAGGGCTGAGGATAGTGTAGCATTGTATGAGGATAATGCCTCATCGAGGGACTCGGATGATAAAATGGAGGAAAAAGATGGAGAAATGGTGGAGGAGAGAGTCAGGGGATCAATATTATGCAGATTTCTAAATATGTTGGAGGAGACAGGACGAGGTTGGGATGGCGGGAGCTGTAGAGTAAAAGTTAAGAGGTGATGGTCAGATAAGGGAAGGATTGATTTGCGGAGGTTTGAGGGAGTGGAAGTGGAGAAGAGTATTAGGTCAAGGCAGTGGCCGTGTAGGTGTATGGGGGCAGTGGAGCAAAGTTGGAGGTCAAACAAGGCGATAAGAGTGAGGAACCTTGAGGCATGGGGGTCGGAGGGGTTGTCGACGTGAATGTTGAAGTCGCCAAGAATAAAAGTGGGGGAGGAAGGATCCATAAAAGCAGAGAGCCAGGAGTCGAAGTCGGTGAGGAAGGTTGATTTGGAGTAGTTGGGTGGGCGATAAATAACCGCAACTCGGAGGGGACCTGGTGTGAGGAGGCGAATGGAGTGGACTTCGAAGGAGAGGGGGGAGTGTGATTGGGGTGGCAGGAGGGGTTGGAATTGGCAAGAGGGAGAGAGTAGGAGGCCAACACCACCACCGCGACCAGTAGATCAAGGTGTATGGGAGAATTGGTAGCCCCCATAGCAGAGAGAGGCAATGGATGCGGTGTCGTCTGGGGGG
Source organism: Ichthyophis bannanicus (assembly GCA_033557465.1). NCBI lineage: Eukaryota > Metazoa > Chordata > Amphibia > Gymnophiona > Ichthyophiidae > Ichthyophis > Ichthyophis bannanicus. The sequence continues at coordinate 1,580,588,717 of CM066031.1, read as the reverse complement.
AGCCAGGTCTCGGTCAGGGCAAGGAGGTGTAGGGCATTAGAGATGAAAAGATCGTGAATAAAAGAGGTTTTTTTAATGACTGAGCATGCGTTCCATAGGGCGCAGGTAAACGGGAGGGCGGAGGAGGGGAGGAGAGGGATATGGATAAGATTGGATAAGTTATGTGTGGATTTCTTATTAAAATAGCGCCGGGGTCTATTTTTATGGTAGTAGTGAGCTTTAGATGGCGAAGGGTGAGGGTGGGTATGTTTGGGTGTATGTGCTTCCTGGGAGGGATATGAGGGGGGGGGTAGGGTTGGAGTTGATATTTATGGGTGGGTGATTGTGGGATGACTGGGAGGGGGTGGAAGGAGGGAGGAGTGGTATGTGGATGAGGTTAGATAGGGTACGTGAGGAATTATCTATAGAATGGGAGAGAAATGGGGGGGGGACCAGGGTTAGGGTTGATATTACCTGATGAGCGAAGGAGAATGAGTATTAGAGAGCGAGGTAAAGTGGAGATAGTACGGCGGAAGTGAGGGTGGGGTTGCCTTAAAGAGAGTGGGGCAGGTTGAATGCAGGGGGTGGTGTGGAGAAGCTTAAGAGCAGTAGCTAGGGTAGGGGGCAGAATGGAGGGAGAAGTGAGGAAGGTGGAGAGGGGGGCTGGGTAAATGCAGGGGATAGTGTGGAGAGGCTCGAAAGCAGATGCTAGGTTAGGGGGGAGAGTGGAGGGAGAAGTGAGGAAGGTAGATGCTAGGTTAGGGGAAAAAGAGGAGGGGGAAGTGAGGAGGGTAGGGGGAGAGGAGGGAGGGTGTTGATAGGAGGGGAGGCAGTTAGGGAGGATGAGGGAGAGAAGGACAAGGAGATGTGGGGCTATGGGGTGGGCAGCAAGGTCTGAGCAGACAATGGGTAGCGGTTCTAAGCAACAATAGGTAGCAGTTCTAAGCAACAATAGGAAGCAATTCTACGCAACAATAGATAGCAGTTCTAAGCAACAATAGGTAGCAGTACTAGGCAATAATGGGTAGCAGTTCTAGGCAATAATGGGTAGCAGTCCTAGGCAATAATGGGTAGCAGTTCTAGGCAATAATGGGTAGCAGTCCTAGGCAATAATGGGTAGCAGTTCTAGGCAATAATGGGTAGCAGATCTAGGCAATAATGGGTAGCAGTTCTGTGCAATACTGGGAGCAGTTCTACGCAACACTAGATAGCAGTCCTAAGTAACACTGGGAAGCAGTTCTACGTAAAAATGGGTAGCAGTTTTAATCAACAATGGGTAGCAGTACTATGCAACACTGGGAAGCAGTTCTACACGACACTGGGTAGCAGGTCTAGGCAACACTGGGTAGCAGTTCTGCGCAGCAATGGGTAGCAGTTCAGAGTAGTACTGGGTAGCAGTTCTGCTGGGGTGCAGGCAGTGAGCAGCAGTTCTGTGCAAGTACTGGGTAGCAGTTCAGTGCAGGCAGTGGGCAACAGGTCTAGGCAAACAGTGGGTAACGGTTCAGTGCAAATAATGGTTAGCAGCTCTAGGCAGGCAGTAGGTAACAGTACTAGTACTAAGCAGACAATGGGTAGCAAGTACAAGGCGGGTAATGGAAGGAGAGGCCAATGTTGGCAGTGGGCAGCAAGTCAAGGAAAGTTGCTTGAAGGAAGGTGGTGTTGGCGAGATGGTTGAGGTCTGGAGAAAAAGTGTGGAGGAGCGATCGTGCATACCCGGATCCAGGGCTGGCTCCAGGCAGCCATGATGATTAGGAGGAGCAGGGTTCACGGCTCACGCCAGAGCGCTCCCGGGCCTAAGGGCCACGCCAAAGGGCCCTCTGGTGAGGCCCTCAGGTGTGGGTGCGCCTGATGGAGCACGCCGCTTTTAAAGGGCCGATTGCCCTTTGATCTCCGGCGGCAGCGTGCTCTGGGTCCCCCGATAGAGCACGTTGCTTTTAAAGGCCCGATTGCCCTTTGATCTCTGGTGGCAGCATGCTCTGGGTCCCCCAATGGAGCACGCCGCTTTTAAAGGGCCGATTGCCCTCATAATAGTAACAGCAATGCATAATAGGAAGAGTAAAGCCATAAAAGGCAGAGAAGGTAAAGACCAAGGCTTTGAATGAAGTTCAGAGAGAAAATGTGCAGTTTGTGAAATATAGGATGAGGTAGAAGGAGACCCTCAAGAACATAAGAAATGCCATACTGAGTCAGACCAAAGGTCCATCGAGCCCAGTATCCTGTTTCCAACAGTGGCCAATCAAGTCTGTCAGGTTCCAAAAAGGTGGAAGGATTCCATGCTGCTTATCCCAGAGCTAAACAGTGGATTTCTCTAGTCCAATTTAATAATGGTTTATGGACTTTTCCTCCAGGAACTTGTCCAAACCTTTTTAAACCCAGTTACCCTAACAGCTTTTACTACCTTTGGCAATGAATTCCAGAGTTTGGTTACATGTTGAGTGAAAAAAAAATGTTCTCCAAGTAGTCTTAAATATGCAATACTGTAGCTTCATTGCATGTCCTCTTGTCTTTCAATTTTGTGAGGAAGTAAACAACTGATCTATGTTTACCCATTCCATTCCACCCCACTCCACTCCACTTATTATTTTAGATATCTCTATCATATAATCATCCCTCATGTGTCTTGTGCTGACAGTCTTGTGTATTGTTTCTCCATCTTTCCTATTTTATTTGCGTTTCTTTTCTGATTTTCTGCTGTTTTTATTGTATACCACTCTGTTGTCTGAAGGGCGGTATAGCAAATTTTAATAAACCATAAACCATAAATCATACAAAGGTATTATAATATCCTTGGTCTTATTCTTCATTCCCTTCCTTATGATTCCTAGCATTTTATTTGTTTTCTTGGCCGCCGCTGCACACTGAGTCGAGAGTTTCAAGGTACTATCGATAATCCTTTTCCTGGGTGGTGATTCCTAACGTGGAACTTTGCATTGTATTACTATAAATTGGATTGTTCTTCCCTAAGTGCAGAGAACTTTGCATTTCTCCACAACATTAAATTTTGGCTTCTATTTGGTTGCCCAGTCTCACAATTTCTCAAGGTCCTCTTGCAATTTTTCACAATTCTCTTGCAATTTAACAACTTTGAGTATTTTTGTCATCTGCAAATTTGTTAACCTCACTTGTTCCCATTTCCAGATAATTTATGAATATGTTAAAAAGCAGGGGCCCTAGTACAGATCCATGGAATACTCCACTATTCACCTTTCTGTACTGAGAAAATTGACTAATTCCGAATCCACAATAGTACGCTGCCTCTTATGCCATGACTCTTTAATTTCCTCAAGAGTGTCTCATAAGAGACATTATTAAAGGCTTTCTAAAAATATACACTATCAGGATCATTCTGAGGCACAAATAGCGGGGATGGTAGAGGAGGATAGGAAAGGGGCAGATCGGGGGCGGCGTTAGGGCGGGCAGTGGGTGGTCATTGGCCCCGGACGTACAGAGCTGATTCTAAAGTCGGCCCTGTATGTCGGGGGCTGGCGACTTGTACGGGGAACTTATTTCACCTCTGAGGCGGAATACGCTCCCCTATTCGGCGAGAGATGGTGGGCCCAGGGCACGGATGGGGCAGGGGGGGCCGAGGACATTCCCCGCAGCCCGACCCTGGCCTTAGGAGGCCAGATCAGGGGTTGGGCTGCAGTGAAATCAATGCTGGAGCCAGCAGCTGGGGATCGCAACTCTTCAATGGAGCTGTGATGCCATGGCAACTGGACACCATGGTGCCATGACTCCATTGAACTGCCCTGACTGAGTTAGCTAGGGAAGGCCTGTACATGCAGGCTGGACTGAATTGGCCTGCACATACAAGCCTGTTTGCAATTCTGATCCCGTGGGGCTAGACGTGCCCCACGGGATCAGAATTGCGACTCACTCTGTGCGTCCGGTTCTGGCCGAACGCACAGAAGGCCCGGACGTGCGGGACGGAATCAGGTCCTATACCAACTGGCTCACCTTTATCTACCTGCTTATTCACACCTCAAAAAAACAAAACAATAAATTATCAAGCCAAGACTTCCCATGGCTACATCCATGTTGACTTTGCTCCATTAAACTACGACTCTCGATATGCTTAGTAATTTTGTTCTTTATAATGGTTTCTACCATTTTGCATGGCACTGATGTCAGACTCACTGGTCTTTAGTTTCCAGATCATCCTGGAACCCTTTTTAAAAATTGACATTATGTTGTTACTCTCCACTCTTCAGATACTATAGATGAGTTTAATGATAGCTTAAAAATTTCTAATACTAGATCTGAGATTTCATGTTTGAGTTCTTTCAACATTCTGGAATGTATACCATCTGATCCAGGTGATTTGCTACTCTTTAGTTTATCAAATTGCTGTATTACATTTTCCAGACTTATCGAGATTTGTTTCAATTTCTCTGATACATTACCTTTAAATATCATTTCTGGCAAGGGTAAGTTTCCAACATCTTCTTCAGGAAAGACCGAGGCGAAGAATTAATTCAGTCTCTCTACTATGGCCTTGTCCTCTCTTAATGCCCCTTTTACCCCTCGATCATCTAAATGGTCAAACTGACTCTCTTGAAGGTGTTTTGCTATGAATGTACTTGAAAAAATGTTTATTATGTGCTTTTGCTTCCATGTCAAAATTCTTTTCAAATTCTCTCTCTGCCTGCTTTATCAATTTCTTGCATTGAACTTGCTAGTACTTATGCTGTTTCCTGTTTTCATCATTTGGCTCCTTTTTTTCTTTTCTGAAAGAAACGACTTAAGGCATCAGTAAGAATTTGTAGTTGAGAAAGAGAAAAGGTATATCTCTGCAATAGTGGAAATGTGAGATTTAGAGAAAGATTGGTTTGTGGGTAGAAGGTAAGGAAGTGATATCAAGGAAGAGAAGATAAAGAGCGGAAACACCAGGGAAGAAGAGGATCTGCCTTGAAAAGTTACAGCTGATGTATTAAACTAGTTAGCTTTTGCACTGTTGTTTTTATGAATTTTCCGCAAAGGTGTTTTCTGCATGTTACTGACATGGGACCACACCTAGCATCGTATAGGATAAGTGGGTTACAAATCAATTGCAAATGAAATTCACTGACATTTTATTTGCAGAAAGGCTGCTTGTGTGGAAAATGAAGAAAATGCAGAAATTTCAGTATTTTGTGTGGTTTTTTTGCACAAACATCTAAAACTGAAAGAGGTTATAACTGTATCCAGAGGAAGAGAAGATGATGACTCAGAACAGAACTCTCAGAGCTGATTAAGTACAAATGGGAAGCAACATAAAAATAGAAGTTGTGTTTGGATAGACATATACTCTTGAGGGAGGGAGAGCGGAGGCCCAGTATGATAAAGTGGTATAGGCTTAGGGCAATAGTTTACTTTGCCATTTAAGATAATAAGAATTGCCATATGGGATCTGACCATAAGTCCATCAAGCCCAATATTCTGTTTCTAACAGTGGCCAATCCAGGTCACAGGTACCTGGCAGGATCCCAAAAAGTAGCAAGATTGCATGCTTTCCCCAGGTTTACCTTAATAATAGTTTATGTAATCTACGTTTGGGAACTTGTCCAAACCTTTTTTAAATTCAGGTACACAAACTGCTTTTCCCACATCCTCTGGCAGTGAATGTCAGAGCTTAATTATATATTGAATGAACAAAATATTTTTTCCTGTTTGTTGTAAATGTATTAGTTAGGAACTTCATAGCATGCTCTCTAGTCACTGAAAGAGTAAACAGTTTGCGCTTACCTGTTCCACTCTACTTAGGATTTTATAGCCCTCTCTTATATCTCCCCTCAGCCACCTCATCTCAAAGCAGAAGAGCCCTCATTGCTTTAGCCTTTTCTCATAGGAGAGTCATTTCATATCCTTTTATTATTTTGGTCATTCTCTGTACCATAGTAACATAGTATCATAGTAACATAGTAAATGACGGCAGATAAAGACCAGCATGGTCCATCCAGCCTGCCCAGCAATACGGCAAGAGTAGGTGCACCTGTCGCTCTGTGCAGGCCACCCCTCCCCATGTCTTTGTTTAGGGGTGGACCCACCACTCCATGTAGGACACCCCTATTTGTTGAGAAGTTAGATGGTTCAGTTTATTTGGTTTTTATCCTGTTGCTGTAAAGGGATCCGCTGTGCTGTACCTTTTCTAATGTTGCTATATCGTTATTAAGATGCGGTGACAGAATCGCACACAGTACTCAAGCCACAGTCGGACCATGGAGCAATACAAAGGCATTATGATATTCTTTGTTTTATTCTCCATTCCTTTTCTAATATTTCCAAACACTGCTATTTGTGGCTGCCGCCACACACTGAGCAGATTTCAATATCTCCAGATATTTACTGGAATAGGATACAAAATAGTGTTTTTTTAGAAGGTTCTGCTATGAATTCTTCAGCTAGTTGGATAGAAAATACAGTCTCAATTGTAGAAGACATAGATCCGATTATTTGTAAAAAATATTTTGTATCTAAACAACGTCTTCCGTGTTTTTCTCAAGAATTATTAGTCCCGAAGAAAGAATGTAGATCTTTAGAAAGGAAATGGAGGAAGTCATATAAATCTAATGATAGACAAACTTGGCGAGTTAAGTATAAAAGGTACAAAGCAGCTGTTCGTCATGCTCGTAAACAGTATTATGCAAATATAATTGTGACCGCTTCTTCATAGCCTTGTTCCTTATTTAAAATAATTTCATCTCTAATAAAGGACAAAATTAAAGTAAGACCAGATCCAGCTTTATCAGCTCAACACTTTGTGGATTATTTTAAACAAAAGATAGAGAATGCACGTAATGTCTTTAATAAAGGGCAGATTAATTAGAAGATTTTTGGAAATTTTTAAATGACAAGTCTTTGGATAACTGTTTTGTAGATTTTGTGTGGTCTGAATTTACCATTCCTTCATATGGAATGGTCAATAAAATTTTCAATAAGCATGCTAAAACGTTTGCAACTGCAGACTATTGTTCTATTTATTTTTTTACACAGGCCCCACAAGATTTTAGGATATGGTTTTATAGAATTATGGTTGAGTTTATGACTCAGGAAATTTATCCAGATATTTTGGGAGATATTATCCTGACACCTATTCCTAAGGATAAGAAGTCATGCATGGCTGAGATTACTAACTTTTGCCCTATAGCTAACATACCTGTATTAATTAAAGTTTTAGAAACAATTATGGCGAATCAGCTAATTTCTTATTTGGACAAATTTGATATTTTGAAGGTATATCAATTTGGGTTTAGGAACGCCTAGAGTACTGAATTGTTATTAGGCGTTTTAGTTTCTGATATAAATGTTGCATTAGCAAAGGGCCATTTGGCAGTTCTTCTGCAGTTTGAATTGAGCTCAGCCTTTGATCTAGTAGATCATGATATGCTAATACTGCTATTAGAGCACATAGGGATTACTGGTGCAGTGTGTGGTTGGTTTCATGGCTTTTTGAAGTATAGAAAATATCAGGTGCAGCTAGGCCAAGATAGTTCCTCTGGGTGGAATGCTTGTTGTGAGGTCCCACAGGGTTCTTCATTGTCACCAATTCTTTCTAATCTAATTATGACCACCTTAGGGTACGCTTTTGAGCAAATAAATTTAAAACTTTATACATATTCCAATGATATCTCACTGCTGTTGACTTTTTTCCATCTTCTAAGGATTTTTATACAACTATTAATGCTGCTATCGTAAAACTGGAAGTTTGGGCAAAATCGTTACAACTACAAGTTAATATTTCCAAAACAAAGGTTATATGTTTTAACAACAATAGATCTGTACCGGAACCTTTATTGTGTGCATTGTCACAATTACATTTGAAAATAGAGCTTATTTTAAAAATTTTAGGGGTTCTGATAGATACAAATCTAACATTTGAGACCTATGTTAGTTCGATTGTTTCAAAAACCTTTTATAAATTAGCCCAACTGCGTAGATTAAGGGGCTATTTTTCAAAAGAACACTTTCAACTTGTGGTGCAAGGCGCTATTTTATTATATTTGGATTATGGAAATATATTATTTCTGAATTGTTCTCAACATCAGATTAAATGATTACAGCTATGTCAAAACACGGCTGCTTGCCTTACTTTTGGCTTTTCACGGTATGCTGGAATAACCCCCTTACTTCACAAATTTCACTGGTTAAAAGTTTCTATCCAGATTTGATTTAATTTTTTTTAACTTTTTTATAGAGTTTTTTTTAATGATTTTGCTCCAGGATATTTTTCATTCGTCCAACTTCCATTAGTGATATGTAAATCTAAGCGCTTACAATCGGCCAATACTCTACTGTACCCACCACGTAGAGTGCTTGTTTAAAATCATGCTTTATGCATACTATTCCATACTTAATGGAACAGTATTGGTTGGAATTGCCCAAACATTTGAAATGTATCTTCTCTATTTATCAATTTCGCAAAAGATTGAAAACATGGCTGTTTGATTTTAACTAATGTTTTTTATTATTTTTCTTTTACGGATGCTTTATTCTTTGCTGTAAAACCACACAGAACCACTATTTTGTCTGGGATCGTTGCGGTTTATAAAATTGTGTTAGATGAGATTAGATTAGTTTAAATGTCACCTTGATCCTTTCCCTGAGTGGTGACTCCCCATGTAAACTCAGGCATCGTATAGCTATAATTTGGGTTATTCTTCTCTCTGGCCCTCATTCTAGAATGCGGGTTGCGGGGCTGCATGTCCCACTGGGATGAGCAGCTCCGCAATCTGTCTAGATTCTATTCCTCCACCGGCTCTCCCCATATGTTCTGTGCTTCAGGATGTGGAGAGCCGGTGGGGGGCAGAGTAGGGGCTGGCTGCCCGGCAGCATATACAGGGCTGATTCAGGTCATGGCCCTGTACGTGTTGCTGGGCCTGCTGGGGCGTGCTGCTTATACCACTTCAGAGGTGGTATAAGCAGCACAATTTGTGGGATCGGGGCAGGTGAGCCCTCCCCTCGGCCGGGGCTGGATGTGGGGGTCCCCACCATCCAATCCAGGCCGTGGGAGGCCAGCCATGGGTCAGGTGGCAAGATTTTGGAAGGCCAGGGCCATGGATGCCGGGGGCACCTGCAGGAAGGATGTCCCTGCAGGCGGAGGGGGCACACTGGGCTGTCCTCACGCCCGATTCTGGCTCCCATGGGAGTGTTTTGTGCCTGCGAACCAGAATTGGGTCCTAACGGCCCCATCTACAGTAGGGATGTTTGGATGGCCTGGACGTCCACCTCCCAGAATGGGGTTCCACGTGTATTACTTTGCACATTAAATTTCATCTGCCATTTGGATTCCCAGTCTCCACGTTTTACAGGGTCCTCCTGCAACCTCTTACAATCCACAGGTGATTTAACAACTTTGAATAATTGTGTGCCATCTGCAGATTTGATCACTACACTCATTATTCCCATTTCCAGATCAGTTGAGGCACTTGTTCCAATTACAGATCCCTGGGGTACTCCACTATTACTCCACTATTTAACTTTTTCCATTGAGAAAATTGATCATTTAGCCCTACTCTATTTTTTTCATCTTTAACCAGTTCCCAGATAAGAGTAGGGCCTTGCCTACTATTCAGGGCTGTTGCAAAGATTGGAGGAGCTCTAGGCGGGCCCCTCCATCCTGCCTCCCCCTCCATCGCCCCCCCCCCACACCCATTGCTACCACAGCCACCCCTCTCCAGGGTCTGTAGCAGCAGCAATGGCTCAGAAAACAAGGGACAATGCTTACTACTACATGCTGGTGCTGCCCTATGGTTTCTGCCTTCAACTAGCTGTATTTCTGCCCCATCCCTCGACACAAATTCCAGTTTTGAAGTCAGCGCCAGAGGAGAGAGGAAGAAATTGTAGGGGGCAGAAATCCTGGGGCAACACTGGTGAGTTGAGGTAAGTGCTGCCCTGCATTTCTTTTTTTTAAATGTTTTATTTATGCAAATTTATAATTATAATCAAGCAACATGCTTGTACAGATAAAGGCACAACTTGTTCAGTAATAATACAAAGAAATTTTTTTCCCAAAATACTTACACCGAGTGTCAGTAGTCCACCATAATAGGGGGGAGTAGAAAGTAAAAGTAATACCAGGGATAGGTGTCTCCCCAGTATTCATCGACACTGAATAAATAAACCCAAGAAAGAGAAAATCAAGTAGGGACAGAGAACAGAGCATTCATAATATAATGGGGTCTCACTCACAAAGGAGAAGATGTCACAATATGAGAACTGATAAAGGAGGACAAGTCCTCTGGTTGAAAAAACACATACTTATGTGATTTAAATACAATTATACATTTGCAAGGAAACCTTAACAGAAATGAGGCACTGATCTGAGTAGCGCCAGGACGTAATAAAAGAAAAGTTTAACGCCTCCTTTGAGTATCTCTGGCCACATTCGGGAAAATTTAAATTCTCTTGCCCATAAATAAGCTGGTACGTTTTTTGAAATAAAGCTTGAGGATCCAGTCTCTGTCCGATGGAATCGCAAAAGACACCAACATAGTGGACACAGTTAGTTTCTCTTCCCTAGGTGTTTGAAGAAGGGCTGATACATCTGAAATATCCATTTCTAACGTCACAACAGCCATCTTCCCTTCTTTCTTACCAGTTGGCAAAAAATAAGCTTCAGAAACCGGAGGGATTAAGTCAGGTGGTACCAATAAAACCTCCTGAATATACTTTTTAAACAACTCCAAAGGAGCAATCGCTGGCACTACTGGAAAATTAAGTAATCGAATATTGGAAGCCCTGACAATATTTTCTAAGTATTCCATTTTCATTTTAATAACCACATTTTCTTTTACTAAAGAATCAGATACCTCCGAAACTCGAGACAGTTTCTGTACCGCAGTATCCACATTTACTTTAATGTCAGCCATTTCCAACTTATAGCCAGAGTAGGAATCATCCAGCTTATCCAAACGTGACATAGTTAAAACCAACTGTTGACTCACAACACTAGATAATTGAGAAATCGCCTCCCAAATGCTCTCCAGGGAAATCTCCGTCGGGCGTTTCAAAGAAAAATCTTTTGGCAACTCAGACGTCGTAGTTACAGCCAGATGAACTTCCCTTTGATTAGCCTCATTAACTCCCTGAGGGAGCTCAGCCACCTTCACAGGTTGAACGTCGACCACAACCACAGCCCCAGATTTCCTAGGCTGCTCACCGGGCCTCTCCTCAAGCAAGGCCCGCTCACAAGGATCCACTCCCACTTCTTTGGGAAGAGCTTTGCCTCCTCTCACAGGAGGAGTCACCAGGAGGGTCGGAGCAGAAGGCGGCTCATGCCCATTAGGGGAGAGAGAGACATCAAGAGCAGAGATCGCCAAAACCACCTCAGCCGGCGACGTCAAGCCTGCTCGAATCGCCCCACGTTGCTGCTCTGTTAGTCGAACAAAACGATCTATGGGTCCCTCACTGGCAGGTATAGGCTCCGCGGGAGGAACCTTTTGCTTACCCTTATGCTTAGGCATGTTCGACCCGTTAACGCTCCGTCACCATCTTGAAGTTTGACACTCCCCCCAAATCCAACCTGGTAAGACTGCCCTGCATTTTCTGAGCCATTGTTACTGTGGTAGGTCCCAGAGAGGGGCAGCAGTGGCCACTTAGTTTGCTTAGTGGTAGCACCAGCTCTGCTCCTCTTCCTCAGGTGTCTCTCATGAGGGACTTCGTCAAACACTTTCTGGATGTCCAAATACACAATGGTGCTTTAGAACCCCCCCATGTGTCAATAGCGGCTTTTATACACATAGATTGGCATACGCTTGTAAATGGGATTTTAGGAAGGGCCCTTTCACTAAAGTGCACAGTGGCATAAGCTACAATGAGGGGCCACCAAGCAAAAATTTGCTGAATGTCCCCCATTGTCACAGAGATGGTACACCTCCCCATGTGGCCCTCCCCCTTCGTGTGGTGGTCCCCCCATTATGTGCTGGTGGCAAACTTACTTCATTATGTTTGCTGTGCTGCCTCGGCTCTTGTAAATTCGTGGCCACGCTACCACCACCGCTGCTATATGGGCCTCCTTTCTGCCCGGACTGCCCCACATTGCGGGGGCTGCCTGGGCAGAATTTATGCCACTAAAAATGCATTAATCAGTTAATGCATGAATTAACACACACTAGCAGCATAGGAATTCAGTAACTTCTACCATGCTGGCATGATAGCATGTGCTAAATTATGCATTAGCTGCTCATTGCTCGATTGGGTGGGGAATGGGCAGTTTTTGGGTAGAGAATGGACATGAAATTCTCACTGCAATTAGTGCATGGCAATTAGAGCATGCTGCCACTTTTGCAGTTAGCGCAGGTGCATGTATGCCACATCAAGAGAGAATCTTTAGTTCGGGAAGTATAGGGAACAAGCTGGCCACGCCTCTGAGAGTTACCGCATGCCTGTTGCACTTACTGCACGCTGTGCTTTCCGCTTAACATGCGCTAAGTGCAAAAACTTACTAAATTTCAGTAAAAGCGCATGGTAAGGGCATTTTACAAGTGGAATCCACATTTATTTAAAAAAAAAATCTAGATGTCGGCATTTACAGATGTCCTGAGGCACAAAAAATTGCCTGCTTAAGGGGACAGTGTAAAGGCAGAACTTAGAGGTCCCTCATGAGAGACTCTTGGCAAAATTAAAAAGTCATAGGATAAGAGGCAGTGTATTTTATTTATTTTTTATTTATTTAAACTTATTTTTATACCGCCCTTCTATCATTCAAAGCAGTGTACATATAACCAAAAGCGAAAACAGGGCAAGGGATGCACACTGTTGTACAATGAAACCAAATATAGCAACAGGTTAAAAGGGGAAATTGTTTAACTATGTACATTGCGATGTTAATTTACAATCGTGTGTACTACTGTGGATCAGAAACTGGTTAAAAGATAGCAAACAGAGAGTAGGGGTAAATGGCCAATTTTCTCATTTGAGAAAGGTGAATAGTGGAGTACCTCAGGGATCTGTGCTGGGCCTGCTGCTTTTTAACATATTTATAAATGACCTGGAAATGGGAATAACAAACAAGGTGATCAGATTTGCAGATGATACACAATTATTCAAAGTTATTAATAGAAAAGTGGATTGTGAAAAATCGTAAGAGGACCTTGATAAATTGGAAGACTGGACGTCTAAATGGCACAAGTACAAAGTTATGCTCCTAGGAAAGAAGACCCCAAACTATGGTTGCATGAAGCAAGGTTCCACATTAGGAACCACCACTCAGGAAAAGGTTTTAGGTGTCATTGTGGGTAATACATTGAAACCCTTTGCCCAGTGTGCAGCAGTGGCCAAGAAAGCAAATAGAATGCTGGGAATCATAAGGAAAGGAATGGAGAATAAAAACCAGGATATCATAATGCCTCTGTATGGTGTGGTTTGTTTTCAGTTCATAGATATAAATCTGTTCCAATTTAAGTAGGATGGTGTCAATGTTGCCCCCTCTCCAATGTGGCTCTATGACCCTAAGGACAAGAAGCCGGAGATCCGAAAGGGCATGGTCCTTCTCACCCCACATTCCTTGAAGGAAAACACCATCACGCACAGAACAAGGTGGTCTGCACCCTCACTTTCTGGAACGTCTCTAAAGACATTGTACAAATATTGAAACAAGAATGGCACCTTCTCTCTATGACCCCTGCAATCTCTTCAAGACAACTTACCATTGTGTACAAAAGAAATCATAACTTGGCTAATATTTTGGTCCCCTCAGCTGTCTATCCAAGCCAAGAACTATATGCAAGACTAAAGAACACTTCACATATGGCCATTGCTCTGTTTGCCCCAACTCCTTGATAAAAAGGAATTGTTTTGAACATCTGGATACCAAAAGGAAGATTTTTTAAAATAATTTCTCAATTTGCGAGACTAAGAATGTAGTGTATCTCATTAAATGCTCCTCTGACTTGCTGTACGTTGTCAAGACAAAGCGGTCAGTCAAAACACATATTACAGAGCACAAAAGCTGCCTCAGAAGAAGAGTATCTAATAAACCACTAGTTTCACATTGTGTTCAGAAGGACCATGCCCTATTGGATCTCTGGTTTCTTGTTCTTAAGGTTGTAGAGCCACATTGGAGAGGGGGGCGACATTAGCACCATTCTCCTTAAATTGGAACAGAGATATATCTATGTGCTGAAGACCTTCACACCATACGTAATCAAGAGCTGAAACTCTCTGTTTTCCTTTGAGTTCTCCTGTTGGAAGTTCGGTTTAATCATGCTGAACTGGTTCTACTTTTGCCAGGAACTGGATTCACGCTGCTTTAACCTGTTTTTTTAAAGGAGCATACTAATTATTTTTATGTGGATTTTACTGGCATATTCTTCTATATGTTTAGTTATTTATTTGTTGTTCTTAAGTGCCGTCGAGTCGGTGCTGACTCCTGGCGACCCTCTGAATAGTTGAACTAATCTTTGTTCGGTCTTCAGCCAAGTGGCTTATTGCTGATAGAGTGGTATCCATAGCGCTGCTATTGTATCAATCCATCTCATTGTAAGCCTTCCTCTTTTACAGTGACCTTCTACCTTGCCAAGGATTATGTCTTTCTCCAGTGATCTCTCTCTTTCTTTGCATGATGTGTCAAAAGTATGAAAGTCGAAGTCTTGTCATCTGAGCATCTAAGGAAAGCTTAGGTTTGATCTACTCTAGTACTGACTGGTTTGTTCTTCAGGAAGTCCATGATATACACAGAATTCATTGTTAGCACTATAATTCAAAGGCATCGATTTTCTTCCTGTATATCTTTTTCACTTTCAACTTTCACATCCATATGATGTTACTGAAAATAAGATGGCCTGGATAAGTCAAATCTTTGTATGGAGAGAGACATCTCTGCTCTTGAGAATCTTGTCTAGGTCCTTCATAGCCATTTTACCAAGAGAAATGCATCATCGGATTTCTTGACTGTTAGTCCTTTCTTTATTGATTGTTGATCCAAGTAAGTTAAAATTGTCAACTATTTCAATTTCTTCTCCATCGATGATGAACTTATTGATTTTGAAAGTTGTCAGGATCTTTGTCTTCTTAACATTAAGGTGCAGACCCATTTTAAGACTATGTTCCTTGATCTTGAGAAGCAAATGTTTCAGATCGGCTTCACTTTCAGCCAGTAATGTGGTATCATCAGCATAGCAAAAGTTGTTGATGAGTTTTCCACCAATCTTCACACATTGGTTGTCTTCATACAGTCTGCTTCTCTGATGATTTTTTCTGCATATAAATTAAAAAGGTAGGGGAAAAGTATGCAGCCTTGTACACCTATGCTGATTTTAAAACATTCTGTTTTTCCTAGTTCCATTCAAACTGTTGCTTCGTGATCAATATAAAGGTTGTACAAGAGAACTATCAGGTGTTCTGGTATACCCATGCTTCTTAATGTGGCCCAGAGTTTTTCATGGTTTACAGTCAAAAGCCTTGCTGTAGTCAATAAAACACATATAGATATCCTTTTGGTATTCTTTAGTCTTTTCAAGGATCCGTCTCATATTCACAATGATGTTCTCTCATTCCTCGCCCTTTTCTGAACCCTGATTGCACTTCAGGCAGTTCTCATTCCAGGTATGGTTGTAGTCTCTGCTGAATGATCTTGAGTAGAATCTTGCTGGCATGTGAGATCAGAGCGAATGTGCAATAATTTCCACAGTCAGTTGGGTCACCTTTCTTCAGTATTGGTATAAGCACAGATTTTTTCCAGTTAGTTGGCCATGAATTTGTCTTCCAAATTTCCTGGCAGAGCTTTGCAAGGATGGTAACAGCTTCATCCAATTGCTCTAATACTTCAGTAGGAATGCTATCAATGTCCGGTATTTTGTTCTTTGATAAAGCTTTCAATGTTGCTTCGACTTCTTCTTTCATCAGGTACAGGTTGAAACAGCTGTTGGTACCCTTGATCTTTATGGTATAATTTCTCTGTATATTCTTTCCACCTTCTTCTCAGCATCATTCAACATGGATCCTCAAGCATCTTGTAGCATTCCAATTCGAGGCTGAAAATTTTTCTTTAACTCTCATAGCTTTAGAAAAGCCAATCTTGTTCATCCTCTAATATGTTCTGATTCTATTTCCTTGCATGTGTCATTGTAGTACTTCTCCTTGTCTTGTCTTGCTGCACGTTGGAAATCTCTGTTGAGTTCTGCGATTACCTCTCTTTCTCCTCTGACTTAAGCTTCTCTATGTTTCTGGACAGTTTTCAGGATTTCTTCAATCATCCATTTTGGCTGTTTTTGCTTTTTCACTGTATGTAGAGACTTCTCGTTATCTTCCAGCACAACCTTCTTGATGTCATCCTATAACTCTTATGGAACTCTGTCACTTGTATCTAAAGCAGCAAATCAATTTTTCAGGCAGTCTTTAAATTCAAGTAGTATATTCTCAAGGTCATATTTTGCTACATTCATGAGCGGCTTGCTCTTTTTCAACTTTATCTTCATACTAGTAGTTGGTGATTTGTACCACAGTCAGCTCCAGGTTTTGATGTTATCAAGCTTTTCCTTGTTGACTTCCACAGATGTAGTCAATTTGATTTCTGTACAATCCATTGGGTGAAGTCCACATATACAGTCGGCGTTGTGTTGCTGGAAGAAGGTGTTTGAGATGAATAGATCATTGGTCTTGCAGAATTCTGTCAATCTTTCTCCAGCTTCGTTTTTGTTGCCAAGTCCATATTTTCCAACCACTTTGCCTTCTTCTTTGTTGTGAACATTTGCATTCCAGTCACCCATAAGCTATCAGGATATCCTGTTTGCATGTTCTGTCAACTTCAGCTTGTACTTATTCATATAACTCACCAATGTCTTCCTTTTCTGCAACTGTTGTTGGGGCATATATCTGAATTTTAGTTGCATTGATGGGCTTTCCTCGTAGACGAATAGAAATTAAGGGGTATGTTTACTAAATGGTGGTAGCGGCTTCTGTGCGATATCGGAGCCACGGCCTCATTGAAATCAATAGTGCCGCGGCTCCAATATCGCATGGAAGCCACTACCACCATTTAGTAAACATACCCCTAAGTGTTCACTGACTGCACTGTATTTCTTTACAGTTCTTGCAAGTTTCTTCTTAATTATAAATGCAACACCATTTCTTCTTTGTCTTTTATTTCCGGCATAGTAGACCATATGATCATCAGATGCAAGGTGCCCGATACCAGTCCATTTCAATTCACTGACACCCAACAGATCGAGTTATACATGTTCCATTTCATTCTTGACCATCTCCAACTCCCCTTGTTCATGCTTCGTATGTTCCATGTCCCAATATGTAAGACATCTTTGCAACTTCTGACTCTTATTTCATGAGCAGCTACATCAGCAGATCAAACCACATTATAATGCTGGCTTTACTCTGAGAAGTCTTCAGCTCATCCCCAGTAGCCATTTGAGTGCCTTCCAACCTGGGGGGTCTCAGCTTCCAGCACTATAGTGCAATTCATTTTGTGACTATCCATTGGGTTTTCATAGCAAGATACAGAAGTAGATTTGCCAAGTCTTTCTAATGCACAGTTAATTCCACTGTTGTTGCATTTGTCACAGAAATGTGATCCTCTGTTTACAACACCGTCCCATTCTGCTGCTGCCCAAATGGGTAGTTTGTCTTAGTCTGGCCCCTCAGCTGAGACCTGTCTATCTTGGGAAACCCTGCCAGTAACTAAGCTACTGACAGCTTAGCTCCCAGCATCACTGATGCACACAAGCCCTCACTGCACAAGCTGCAAACCAAGTGAGGGAATTATTTATTTATTTATCCTTTATTAATTTTTTTGGCGTTTTATTTTTACTGTACCACCCCTTGTCTCTACCCATGTCAACTGAGTTCTCCATTATGTCTTTTATGTCTTTTATGTTTTTTTTGTTTTTATCTTCCAATTCATTGCTTTTACTCTATATGTTTTACTCTTTTTTTTTACCTTTTGCTTTTACTGGTTGGGTCTTTTTCAGGGCTTTTAATTTCATATTTATGTTTTTACCCATGGCTATTGCCTCCCCCTTTTTATTGTTCTTCCCCTTTTTTATTGTTTTTTTTATTTATTATTTTTTATCTTCATTTTGGCCACTAGTTGCTTTTAAGTTTTTTAAATAAATAAAATAATAAATACCTATGTATTTACTTTTTAATTTTCTGGTTTATTGTAGCAAGAGAGCTCCATCTTTTTCTACACTGGAGCACTTCAGTATCACATTATATTCTAAAGCAATAGCTTGCCACTCTTTTTGCATTTGTTTTTTCATACTGGCATCTCGTCTATTTATTTTTAGGACAGTTTTTGCCCAGACCTGTTATGTTTCAGAGCGGAGTTCTGGTTGCACCACAATGGAGTGGTCAATGTGAAAAACTCTGCCGGGACACATTGAAATAAGGTTTATGTGCTTGATTTTTTATTTCTTTATTTTCATTTTTGCAGCACTTACTCAGCATTTTAATACTTGGGTCTTTTTTGTTTCCATTTTTCATTTATTTTTTGCTCATTTGTCTAAATGGAGCTTAGTTTGTCCCGAAATTGCCATGTTTTAATGTGCTAGCCTCCCTTACGCTCCGCAGAGGCATTCTGCTCTATTAAGGTTTTTAAACATCATAATTTATGTGTTCCAGGCGTTTTGCTCTCTCTTTGTAGTTTTAGCTCATGGTTCACATCAAGCCTCAGTCCCCAGGATTTCAGATCGCATATTTACATACTTCAGTGCCCTTTTCTTTTGACAGCGGCACTTCCTTTATTTTTTAAGATTCGAATCAGTGCTAGTGGTTTCAACGATGCGTCGTCTATACACCACAGTCTGTGATTTCGACATCATAGTTCCGTTTTGGTATATTGTCCTACAATATGTTCAGGATTTACTCCAAAGTCCTATGGTTCTGAACCAACAGCCTATGGTCTGCTTTTATGCTCCCTCCCATTGACAACGACATTTGTCCATACTGAAATGAGGTCAAAGCGCAAACGAGGTGCCCGCCTAAGAAAAGTGCTTTTCTCCTGATCGGCATTTTTTGCACCCCATTTAGTACATCCCAGTGGTGCAGCTCATATCCTGATGAGGCCCGTGCTCAAACAATGTACACAATCACTTGAAAACATGTTAGCTTTGTTCTCTGTGTCAGTAATCATCGAAATAGACTTTTGGCATTTTTAATTTTATTTCTCTGGAACTTGGATCTTTTTTAGCGGGCAAAGCAACTATGGTTCATAAGGAGGCTGAAGCGCATTTCCTGCCCTCTACCTTTACAATTCTCTGCAGCTTGAAAACGTGCTCCGGAGCCTCTCAGTCAGGCAAGTTTTTTAATGTTTTCTATTTCAGCTGTAAGGGTATGCTATGTTGTTTTTTCCCATACTCTGATCGATAGCAGGATTACCTTCACATTATTTTGTATCCTCCTCCCAATGTGGACAGAAATACACACTATTGCTACTGCTTATTGTGGGACATTCGCTTTTTTAAAGTCTCCCCATAGTAGTTGGTGGTGTATGTGTGGCATCGACGGCTGCCCTTACAACATTAAGCTGTACACCGGACAAGAAAGTTCTATTCATTTGATGGAACCTCTGGGCTCCAGGGTCATAGACCATATGGTTGATGTTATTGAAAAGCATTCAGATGTAATTCGTCACCACCTGTTCGTTGATAATTTTTTTACAAGTTACGCACTGATCAAGTCACTTGCAGAGAGAAATGTTGCAGCTACAGGAACAATTCGGGAACTGAGAACTGGCGGAGCACATAAAGAACTTCGAAGTACAAAGGACATGAAGAAGAGTGGTGAATGAGGAGACTATGATTACCGATGTGATGGGTCAGTCTATGTAGCAAAGTGGATTACCGATGTGATGGGTCAGTCTATGTAGCAAAGTGGCATGACAATTCTGTTGTCTGCATTGCCAGCAACAATCTCACACATAACCCACTTCAAACCGCACGTTGCTGAGTCAAGGGTACATCAGATGTTGCTCTGTCTCAACCCTTTGTGGTGAGGCGCTATAATGAAGGAATGGGTGGAGTGGATCTCATGGACAGGCTCTTAGCAAGCTACAGGCCTTCTGTGTGTGGAAAGAAATGGTGGTGGCCACTATTCACAAATGTCCTCAACGTATCTGTCGTGGCTGCTTGGAAAACACACTGTCACCTTCATGGAAGTGACATGGATCATTTGACATTCAGATGTGACATCACTTTGTGTCTCTTGAAGGGCACTGCCATTCAGGAACATTCAATCAGATCAAATCATGTAGCCAACTTGCCAAAAGATGTCCGGCAGGCACAGGCGTTACTTCATGAATGCATCAGCTGCACGCAGGGACGCTGTTGCATGTGTTCAAAGAACACTATGGTCATTTGCAGGGTCTGCAAGGTCCGGCTTCACTCCGATAAGGGCAAAACTTGCTTTGTGGAATACCACAAGTGACAGACATGCATACTGTAGCATTAGTCACTAGTATCTGCTTGATTTATCTGTTGTTTTTGCGTTCTAGTAGGATGTTCTCTTGCATGGGTTGAACGTACAATTTCTTGGCAATGTTCCTGTATAGGAACATAGATAAAAAAACTACAAAGACAAACTCTGAATCTATTGACACTATACTTACGTCTTGCAGTCATTACATGTAGTAAGAAAAAGAACACTGTTAAGAAATTAATAGCATTTTTGTGGTAGTGCCAGGAAAAAGATTAACGTTGCTGCTACTGTTGGACATGAGGAGATATCAACAAGTCCTGCACATCTTTACATGTATTTTACAAGAGGCTCGGCATTTGCAAGAGCCTTTTGTAAAATACATTTGGAATTTTCCATATCCTGACCTGGATGTCTAAAATCCCCTCTTAAGATTCTATCTATTTATTTATTTATTTATTTAGTAAACACTTGTATACCGCTGCTTCCTATGATCAGCAGCGGTTTACTTTACAGAATCATAATGTATTGTACGGTACATTGAGATTTCAGTTTTACATTTTGATTAGTCAATGATTACGTAACACGGGACAAGCATTTGGATACGATACATATTTGATTAAAGCACACAGATCAAGGTATACATTTGATTTCAGTAGATTGGGGGAGGGCCCCATATATACAATTTGTACAGAATTAGTTGCCAAGGTGTACAGACTATACATGGTTATATACAATTTGTACGGAATTAGTTGCCAAGGTGTACAAGTTATACATGACTATATACTATTAGATTATATGCTGCCGAGTGCGGCAGAGGAGATCTGGTTGAGGTAGGGTATCGCAGTTAGATCAAGTTGTAGTGGGTTTGAAACAGATAGGTTTTCAGTTTTCGTCTAAATTCGTTCAGGTTGTTTGTGAGCCTTAATTCATGCGGTAGTTGGTTCCATTGGATTGGCGCTGAGTATGTGAACGCCCTATTGCTTGTTTCGGCCTTGACAGATCTTATGCTGGTCGGGATACATAGGGTGTTGAGATTCATAGTTCTCCTGCTCCTGTTGCTAGGTTGAATAGTGATTAGGTTATTGAGGTAGGATGGTGCGATGCCATTGATGAGTTTAAATGTTGTGATGAGTAGTTTGTAGATGATGCGGGCGGCCACTGGGAGCCAGTGCAGATCCATTAGAACTGGGGTTATGTGGTCGGTGACTTTCTTTTCCATGATGACTCTTGCAGCCACGTTCTGAGCCATTTGCAGGATGCTTAGTGTGCTCTTTGGAAGCCCTTGTAGAATGGCATTGCTGTAATCCAGGTGGGGAATGATTAGTGCTTGAGCAACAGACCTAAAGTCGGATTTCTCGAGGATATTGCGGAGTGGTTGAAGGATTTTGAGTTTGTAAAAGATGGCTCGGTTAACTGTTCTGAGGTGTTTGTCCATCTTGAGGTTGCTGTCAAGTAGGACTCCTAGATACTTTATTACAGGCTTTGTATCGTATATGTTTTTGTTTAGTGTGACTGTGGTGGGCGGGATGAAATTGGCTTTCTTGGACATGAACATGACCTCTGTTTTTTTTGTGATTTATTGACATGTTGTTTTGCTGAAGCCATGATTGGAGCATGTCAAGGCATTCTTCTAGTGGACTGAAGTTAGGCTGTGTTATGTCGAGCTGTGTGTATAACATCACATCGTCGGCATATATGTGGTTATTTATGTTGTATTTCTGGAAAATACTGCATACCGGCTTTATATACAAATTGAACAGTTATCTAAAGTTAAACTCTGCTTTTATAGCAACTGCCTCACCTTCAACTGCATGTTTATTCATGCTTTCAAAAAAAATGTAGCAGGTTGGTCAGGCAATTCTTCCCTCAGCTAAATCCATGTTGACTCAACCCCTTTAAACCATGGCTACCTATATGTTCAGTAAGTTTGTTCTTTATAATAATTTCTACCATTTTACCTGGCACTGACGGTTCACCAGTCTTTTTCACAGATCACCCCTGGAACCCCTTTTAAAAATTGACATTATGTTGGCTACTCTCCGATCTTCAGCACCATAAATGATTTTAATGATGGGTTTAGATTACTAATAGTAGATCTGCCATTTCTTAGTTCTTTCAGCACTCTGGGGTGCTAAAATTGCTTGTGATGCAGCAAAATTAATAATGCGCTGAATGGGAAGTGAAATCCTAATTTCCTACATATGGAATTTCTTTTAAAGCATTAAAGCACACTAAGGTCTCCTTTTACTGAAGCCTATTAGCCAGGTAGTGTGTGTTTTAATGCCCATCAACTGGCAGTCGAGAGCACTAGTGTGTACAAAGGATGGGGCAGGGAATGGGCAGAGAGTGGGCGTGGAGAGCACTTGACCGCCAGCACCAGGGCAATGGTCCTATGCTCAGCAGCAACACAGTTCTCAATGTGGGTTCACCAATGATTCCTCTCTGGGAGTCGTTAAGTGAACCTGTCTTAGGTTTCAATGACCCATCATGCGTCATGCCCCTGACTGCTAACACAGAGGCGTTGCAATTTACATGCATTTGTTTGCACAATTATTGCAAATTCTTTGCCGGCATTAGTTAAAAAGACCCTAAGGGGATGTATATTAAAGCATGCTACCAGGTAGCGTGGGGTTCCGCGTGCACCAAGTGTGCCATGGTAAAATGTTCTCTGTGCTAAAAATGTGGCTATGCTAAAAATCCTTTGCTACCCAAGTAGCATGGGTTGGGGCAGAGACTGGGCAGTTCTGGGGCAGAGCATGCACATTATGGGTAGCATGGATATTTTTGGCACGTACTCCCTGGCAATGCTGCACTTACTTCCACCTCAGTGGGTGGCATTAAGTACATCCATGCTGATTGTGCCACGCAGTAGGATTGCAGGGTGGCATGAAGCTACACTAATAAGCTTAGGATATGCGCTGCAGGCCTCTGTTTTATAGCACAGGTCCAGTGCCACCCATGCACTTTCAGGGCTGATCGCACGCTACCGGTGAGATTCTTAGCAACATGCTCCTAAGAATTAGCAGACTTGTTTTCCTCTGTTTTGGGTTTGAAACCTTAATTCATGCCCTGAGTTAAGTTTTAATGTTCAATGAGAGGCAAAAGAAAGGTTTAAAAAACAGTCACCAGTAGACCTGGGATCTCCATGCTGGGACCCCTGGACATGGGATTCCTAGTTTGGTAACCTATGCACCCAGCTAGCCTGGATCCAAGACTTCCAGAGGTGGAGAAGGTGCCTTTATGTAGTCCATTTTAAAGAGACACTTGTAGGCTGGTCCTATAACATATACATTGGGCCCGCTGACACATCTAAATTAAAAATGGGCTCCGTTTGAACCTAATTCAGCATCTGCGGGTCTAGAGGTCCCCATGGGTCTGGGGCGTATTCAGTGTGGCACAGGCAAAGCTCTATTCAGCCGGCCCATACACGCATCCGGCACATGGCCCATGCATGGGTGCAGGCATGGGCTATGCAATATAATGAAGAAACATGTTCTCCATCAATATTAGCAGACACGGGTAAACGTTTTGGACATCCCCGCGCCCATCGTATTTTGAAAAGTTAGACGTTTCGGATCCTGCCCGTCTCCTTAATGTACCTGCGGATGCAACGCCTCTCAGGAAAAGTCTGCATCTCCTAAGCTGCTCTTCACACTGATAGTAGTTTGCTGATGCAACCTAGACCATATACCGGTCCTTCTCAGGCCCTGAAGAGTGCTAGGCAATCCCAGTGCACCCTAAAATGGTATAAGAGAATGTAAATATTTATTTATTTATTTATTTAACAAGTTTTATATACTGCCTTTTCCTTCAATCAAAGCGGTCACAAGAAATACAAGGTATAAACAAGGGAAACATAAACAGTATAGACATAACAGTATATGGTAATGTAGGAAAAATAACAAGGGTTAACAATATAGTAGATTATTTATAAAATATATACAATAGATGATATCTTAGTCAATTGTTGATCCATAGTGCTCAATGAAAAGTATAGTTTTTAATTGCTTACGAAAGTCACTTAAAACATCAATTGAATGTAAATCAGGAGGGAGAGAGTTCCAAATCAAAGGGGCAGCCAAAGAAATTGCTCGTTGTGATGTACATTTGCGTGATTTAGCGAAGTTTCTTGGGGTATTGAGGGTGTTTGAGGTGGATAATCTTCTAGGTCTGTTGCTGGTATCACGGGATAAGAGGGCATGGAGGCTGGTTGCAGAACTGTTGTGTTTCATTTTGAAGATGTTTATGATTAACTTATACTTTATGCGAAGGGTTATCGGGAGCCAGTGGAGATCTTTAAGGATGGGGGTAATGTGGTCATGATTTGTGGATCCATTAATTATTCTGGCTGCTGTATTCTGTGCCATTTGAAGTGGTTTGAGAGCATGTTTTGACAGCCCATTGTAGATAGGGTTGCAAAAATCCAGAATGGGGGTAATAAGTGCCTGGCAGACTGTACGAAAGTGTTCATAAGAGATAAGAGGCTTGAGGTGTCTAATTATTTTCATTCGGTAATAAGCGCTTTTAACAGTTTTCTTTATGTGAGATCGTAGGTCTAGCTTCTTATCAAGGGTTACCCCGAGGTATCTTACTTCATCCTTAATTGGAATCTCAGTACTGTTGCATGTGATGTATGGTGGGGGATTAAAGTTGGTGTTTCTAGTGACAATAAGTGCTTCAGTCTTGTCAGGACATACCTTGCATCAAATGGTAATAGGCATGATGAAATGGCCCCAGTGATCCCTGCCTTGGTCATCTCTACAAAAATGCTTTAAACTGCTAAGGACGGACCCTTACCAAGTGCACACAACTCGAAACTAACATTGCAGTTCCCCAAAGGATGTATAACATTGCTGAGCAACAAATGTATGCCCTTTTCGTGCCTCAGGCCTATAAGTGCGCTCATTCTCCTGCTCCGCACTACTGCTCCTCTCTTACCTCTCCCTACACTCCTCTTGGAGAATACCACTATTATGACAGATCACTTCTATCTGTGCCCTTCTCTTCAACTGCCAACTTCAGACTTCGCTCCTTGCTCACCTTGCTGCTCCCTATACCTGGCACAAAGTACCTGAGTCTGTACGTCAGCTTTCTTCTCCGGCCTTTTGCAGATCCAGGCTGAATGTTCACCTCTTCATTGCCGCTTTTGGGTCTGATTTGCCTAATCTTCCTTCCCCCTGGATGTATCCTGTCCACAGTTGCTGTGTTATCTGTCTTGACTAGATTGGAAGCTCTGATGAGCAGGGACCATCTTTAAGTGTGTGTATGCAGCGCTGCAAATGCTCTGTAGTGCTACTCAAAAGATCAGTAGTAGTAGTAGGGCCTTCTGGCAGTGGCATCTGAAGCCCACCTATCTGGGTACTGGCATTTCTCACAGCAGCTACACCTGCCCCATCGTGGCATATATTTATTTATTTATTTTTATTTAACCTGTTTTTTTATATCACCTTATCCTGAAATCAAAGCGGTTTACATTGAACTCAGAACATGAACAGGGTACATTTTATTTGGTTTGGGATATTAATAGGGGAGAACTATTTACAATTTATTCAACATATTTCCACATCAACATGGGTTCTGTCAGTTTGGAGCTGATTAGGTTGTCGTGTATATTGGTCTGTATACATCCGCTACCTGTGGGGCAACCCTGTCTGCCTTCCCACAGCCAGCTTTGTAGCACTGCTCCCCTGGCAGGGCTGTGTGGGCATGGGAGGGGGAATCCCTGTGCCATAACACCAAGTAGCCAGACTCCAGATATATCACCACTTTCACAGCTCTCATAGATCCTGGACTGGGTAGGGATGTAGGCCTCATGGTACAATTTGGGGAGTGTTGGCACAACATCAGTCATATCTCCCAGTGCCTGGCACAGTGGATGTATGGCTGCCCTATCACACTGTCAATGATATATGATCTTATTAGAGTACCCTACCCCCCCCCCCGCCAACTCCCTCCAACCCCATGTGAGCAGCCTTGCTTTATAGGGCCCCTCCCCAATTAGCTACACACAGGGACCAGGCACAGAACATTTAGAACACACGTAAAAGAGATTTAACTGCTTTTTCTCTGAAATGACAGCTGGAAAACCGGATGGTACTTTGGTAGATCTCTCTCTCTCTTTCTCTCTGTCGGGTAAGGTTTGCCTCTTTGCGGATGATACCAAAATCAGCAGCAGAGTAGGCACGCAGGAAGGAGTAGATGCCCATGTTCCCTGTAAAATAGTTATCTCCAAGTTATAATGCCCTGTTCAATGTAATTTTAGTTTGTTCAATGTAAACCGCCTTGATATCATGAAAGACGGTATATAAGAAATGTTAAATAAATAACTTGAGGAGGGATTTAGCTAAGCTTGAAGAATGGTCTAGAATTTGGCAGCTGAGATTTAATGCTAAAAAATGTAGAGTCATCCATTTGGGCTGCAACAATCCAAGGGAGCAGTATAGTATAGGGGATGACGTACTTCTGTCCATGAAAGAAAAGAACTTAGGCATGATTGTGTCTGACGATCTCAAAGTAGCTAAACAGATAGAAAAAATGACGGCAAAAGCTAGAAAGATGCTTGGGTACAATCTCAGGCTGGAGGGACTGGGGTTTCTAGTCCTTGTGGCCTTGGGCAAGTCACTTAACCCTCCATTGCCTCAGGTACACATAGATTGTGAGCCCTTTGGGGACGAGGGAATATATCCAGTAGCTGCCTTTAGTGATTGTAAACCATTCTGATGCCCTTCAGCCTGGGAGGTATATCAAGAAATTGCATAAACATATAAACATAAACATAAAAATAGGGAGAGGAATGGCCGGCAGAAGAAAGGAGGTGATAGTACCTCTATATAAGTCTTTGGTTCAATGTCATTTGGAGACTGCACCTTCAAAAGGATATAAACAAGTTGAAGTTGGTACAGAGGGTGGCTACTAAAATGGTTAGTGGTCTTCGTTATAAAGCATAGGGACCTTAATATGTATTCTTTAGAGGAAAGGCGGGACAGAGGTGATATGATTAAGAAACAGGAGGAGAGTCTCTTTCGATTGAAAGCAAGCTCTGCTACGAGGGGACATAGGATGAGGGTGAAAGGGGATAGACTCAGGAGTAATATACGGAAATATTTCTTTATGGAAAGAGTGGTAGATGTGTGGAATAGTCTCCCAGTGGAGGTGGTAGAGGTGAGGACAGTATCTGATTCAAAAAGGCATGGGAGAAACACAGAGGATCTTTAAAGGTAAAAAGGGGACTGTTGTAGTGGTTGATATGGAAGGACAGTCTAGATAGGCCATGTGGTCTTTTTCTGTCGTCATGTTTCTATATTCCGGTGCCTTCTGATGAAGGACTTTGTGAGTCAGTTAGCCTTGTGTATTGGATGTGCTCTGCGATAGGTAGTCAGTGTAACTGAATTAGAAGGGGAGTGACATGATCATATCTTTTGGCATGTTTTAAGATTCGAGCCTCATTGTTCTGGATGAGTTGTATCTTTTTAAATCAGAATCTGGCAATCCTGCGTAAGCAGCATTGCAATAATCGGTGTGCTGATGACCAGGCTGAGGATTATAGTGACCTGGATTGAATGATCGAGAAATGGGTGAATGGCCTGAAAGTGTCTCATAGCAAGAAAAGATGATTTCACCACAGAACTAATTTGTTTTAAAAAAGAAGGTTGGAATCTAAAAGCATGCAAAAATACCAGTTGAATTGGGCCTTTCTGGAAAGCTGGGGAGACTGTGGGTGGGGATGATCCACCTATGAGCCGTGTAGCTGTAGATTTCCTAGGATTTAGATGTAAACAGTTTTCGCAGAGCCTGTCTTTGACCTTGGCATGGCATTGGTTGATAGGAAGTAAGTAATGCTATTAGTATTTATTTATTTTTCTATACTGCTTTATCTGGGAATTAAAGCGATTTACATATAACA
Organism: Ichthyophis bannanicus; assembly: GCA_033557465.1. Lineage (NCBI taxonomy): Eukaryota > Metazoa > Chordata > Amphibia > Gymnophiona > Ichthyophiidae > Ichthyophis > Ichthyophis bannanicus. The sequence continues at coordinate 1,580,560,489 of CM066031.1, read as the reverse complement.
AATTATTTAACTGTGTTACATAGAACAATGAACAGAGAAAACAGGGTGATTATGTTTAGCAATTATAACAAATAATAAGGAACATTGGGGGAGGGGGGTCATTCCGATCAGGATGTCCAGGCCCCTGTGCACCCGATTGGAATCGGATGCACAGGGATAGACGTGATTCTGATCCAGTGGGGCACATCTAACCCCCATGGGATCAGAATCGCGACTAGGCCTGTATGTGCAGGCCGGGATGCAAGTCCCATCGGACTGCACATGCAGGCCCCTGTCTGGCTAACTCAGTCAAGGCTCCTGAATGGAGCTATGGTGCCATGGCATCCGGTTGCCATGGCATTGTGGCTCTGTTCAGGAGTCGCGATCTCCATCTGCCAATGACTGTCTCCTTTCCCCGCAGCCCGACCCCCGATCTGGCCTCCCATGTCCAGGGTCGGGCTGTGGGGAATCTCCTACGTACACCTGACCTTTTTTCTTGGCCAGACCTCCTGTTGCCTCACGTCTAGGGGGACTTATTCCACCTCCAAGGTTGAATAAGTCCCCGTCCAATCTGCTGGCACCGGATATAAAGGACCGACATCAGAATCGGCCCTGTATGTCCAGGGCCACGGACTGCCCACTGCCCGCCCTAACCCTGCTTCCACCCCGCCCCTTCCGGCCCCTGTTTAAGCTTCCCCATACAAACACCTTGTTCATATGGGGAGGGTAGTTGGGGGCGGCAAAGAGGGCCTAATAGCAGGGATGGACATCCCAATGGGACGTCCATCCCCGCTATTCGCGGCTCAGCATGACCTTGATTGTGAATAACTTTGGTTTGCTTTCATATGAAAACAGTAAACCAGTAGACACATCAAGGGAGAAAGTTACAATCCTTAACTGATGAAGGAAAGGGAGATACAAAACACTGGCTAGAACAAAGAATATTACAGCCTTCCTCAGCCTCATCTTACACCTTCACCAAAAGCAGAGATGAAGAGCCAGGGCTTAACAGCCTTTTCAAATTTTAAAGGACAGTTTTCATTCTTTACATCACAAGACAGAGAGTTCTATAATGCAGGTACCAGATAAGCAAAAACTGAGTCTCCCCTAAGCTCAAATCTAATTCTGGATGAGGGTAGGGTTAGAAACCCACCCTGTGAGGATCTGGGAGATCTCATGGGAGTAAAGATAGTATAAGAGGCCTATATGCAGCGCATGAAAGGTGAACATCTATATTTTTAATTTCATTTTTGGAGGCAATTTGTCCAAATGGGTTAGTTTTGTGCATACCATAAGAGTAATGAACACTACTCTTAAACTAGAGTATGGGAAGTATGATGTCAGCCTCTCGAATTTACTGCTAATGCTCAGCATAATACTTGCATCATGCCAAAGAGAGCTTCCAGAAACTTGTCAAAGTGTGATTGGAAATTCCTCTTAATCAGACCTCCCAATATGATGAGAAATATTTCTGTATCTTTCTGCCACATTTTCATGGTCTCTGACTGTATTTTTAGGTACTTGAGGATCTTCTCCCTCTTTACTCGATTCAGAGAATAATCACTTCACCTCTATTATCAGTGCTGTTCTGATGTTCTTCTCCTTTACCACTATGTTGAGTTTCCTTGCATCCAGCTTCTTATCAACAGAATGTAAGCTTCCCAGGTGATCATAACCTCTCCAATCTCTGTAATTGTTTTACGGATGTGATTCCGGTGCTTTTCTGCAACAGTCATGTTGTAGGGGTTGTAGAGTTTCCAGTAGATGAGAGGTACTACTTTATTGTACCTTTCTGTATAGAAATTTTCTGCCATTTTCTGATGGGAAGCTGGTGCTCCTTAACTAGAAGTGTAGTAGCATAATCAAACCTATTATGGCCGTGTAGCAATTTCACTACTATGTGGGTTTCTTATTAGACTGGAAACCCATGCATAGTACTGGGTAATGTGAATGCACAGGGACACTCGGAATGTTAGACTGGAAAGCCTTGCATACTATCTGGCAATCTGAGTGTACATTGACACACGAGATCCTAACCTGACTGCTGCTGCGGTTGCTTTCATTCTTTGGATAACTTGGGGGGGGGGGGGGAGGATAGGGGAAGGAAGATGAAGATGTGATAAGAGAGGGGATGAGAGTGTGGTCTGCTATTTTGTTTTCATTATCATATGGAGTCATGTGAATCACTAAATCTTAAAATGGGGTCATATTGGTTAAATATTTGAGATGTACTACCTTAATCTATGTGCATATGTGTGTAAAGTATACACTTTCCTTTACACCTGCTCACACCAACGTACATTCAAGTCTTCTTGTAAAATCACCCCAGAAGTTGCATGCATAAAAGTCCAGATGCTGACAAGAAGCTGCATACTTTTTCGTGACTCATGTTTAGGCATGGGGACGTAATTTGGACAGAGCATGGTCAGTCACAAAGTATGTACATAGTTTATAAAATATGCACATATGTGTGTATGTCACCTTCTGAGCAGGTGTAAATGTATATGGGGGTGTGCAGGTTTTTTGAGGCTATTTTATAAAGGCACATAGTCTGAAAATAGCTGCCTATGTGGACTAGACAACCTGTTATAAAATTAGCCTCCTTGAGAATAAGTTTCAAAGGCATTTCTGTGGGTAAACTAGGCCTTTTATAAAATTGTCCATCTGTTATAGTATGCACACAAAAGCAAGATGTGTAGATCGGTAACAGGTGCTTTATTAAGAAACCCCTATGCTTTACGGCAGATGCCTTCTTCAGGGAGTAAAAACAAAGACACACTGGGGCATGTTTACTAAACTGCGGTAATGTCATTCCGCGGTAAAGGTAGAGATGCCCATATAAAGGAGTGGGCAGGGCAGCAGTAAAGCTGTGTTTCAGATAAGGCGCGTTAAAAGGCACGTTATAAGGCACCGTAGAAGGCACGTACCTACGTGCCTTACGTGCCTTATAAAGCGCCTTATAACGCGCCGTATAAGGAGCCTTGTACTGTGCCTAATTAGGAGCCTTGTAACGTATTTTAAGGAGTGTTGATAGCTGTGGAGAGGATACTGTGGCTGGCAGCACAGTACTGGGCCTAATTAGGAGCTTTGTAACGTATTTTAAGGAGTGTTGATAGCTGTGGAGAGGATACTGTGGCTGGCAGCACAGTACTGTGCCTAATTAGGAGCCTTGTAACGTATTTTAAGGAGTGTTGATAGCTGTGGAGAGGGATCTGTGGCTGGCAGCACAGTACAGTGCCTAATTAGGAGCCTTGTAACGTATTTTAAGGAGTGTTGATAGCTGTGGAGAGGGATATGTGGCTGGCAGCACAGTACTGTGCCTAATTAGGAGCCTTGTAATGTATTTTAAGGAGTGTTGATAGCTGTGGAGAGGGATATGTGGCTGGCAGCACAGATCTGCAAAGATATGACTGTCACAGGCAAGCAAAATATCTGCCTTGGACAGGAAGGAACAACAAGGAATTGAACCCATAACCTCTGCCTCCACAGTCATCAACGTAACCAGTGAGCTACAGCTCTATAGTGCCTAACACACTGCTGGCTGGCTACAGAAAGACTGCAGGTGACCACACAAGCTGTCTGCTGTGGTTATCAGGATAGAGTAGACCCACTCATACCCATGATGCACTGCACATGCAGATCAGCAGCCTATGTCTGATCACAAGATGGGGTATGCGCCACTGTAGCACCCCGGCCTGGTAGGGGGAGCTGACCGTGTGTGTTACTGGCACAGAGTAGCTACAGACCGTGAAAGCATGCGGTTCCTGTGCTCACCCTGAGGGTGAAGTGGGGGGCCCAGCACCAGGTCTGCAGCACATGGAATGTCTGAAATAGACTGTGCTGCAGGTCTTCATCAGTGTCAGTGTGTGATAGGTAGTCCTTGCAGACACACCTAGGATACACCTGTGTCCATCTGTATTCCCTATGGCAGTGATGGCTAACCTTTTTGAGCCCAAGTGCCCAAACTGCCGCACAAAACCAAAGAATTTCCTCAAAGTGCCAGCACGTCAATTAAAGCCCCATTTGCATAAGGTGCTTCATTTGCATAAATATTTGCATAATGTTACCATACACTAACTTTTAGTAAACATGCCTCTTAATGAGTATATGGATAAAGAAAGACTAAAAGGTTTCTACATTACTATAATCCAGTACCAACCGCCAGGCACATTAGGAACTACTACAAACGCTGCCCATTTAGAACCCATAGCAAACCCGCCGTATCCTAACAGCACTACCAGGACTCACAAAGCACCATACTCTACCTATCAAAAGGCAACACTGCAAATATTAAACCAATACATCTCAGAGAACAACAATACATGACCTACTGGGGAAAGAACAAGTGGCAATGTCAAATAGGAATTATATAAACAGAATACCTCAGCTCAGTTACACATGCAGAACAGACCATCACCAAACAAGGAATCACAATTTAGAAACAGGAAGACAATAATTAAACTGGGAACCCCAAAAGCCAAACTTGGAATATACAACAACACTGTAGAAATAAAACTATATATTAATTTCCTCTTGTACTAAACAAAGCGCAAAAATTAATGATGCACATTTCCCAGAGCTGACATATTCCAGTTAATAAATTCAAAATAAAGAGATATTTTTCTACCTTTTGTGCATTTTTTTTCAGTTGCAATTGTTCCAGCCACTTTCTTCTGGTTTCTTCTTCGTGTCTTCTGCTAACTCTCCATCTGCTGTCCATTTGTCCTTTCTTCTGTCTTCTTGTTTTTTTTTTCCATTCTCTCTCTACATCTGCTTTAACATACTAATCTTTCTCCTTTGGCTCTTTCCTCATTCCTATTTCATCTACTCAAAATTTACCCCTCCATCCTCAATCCCCACTTACTCTCCCAATACCCGGCCAATTGTAGATTTTTTATCCCTCCCACACAAAATATTTTTCCCCTCTCCATTTTACTCTCCCAGCCCCATCCCATTCTAATCCTCCCCCAACACCAGCTCCCTTCTAGTTCCAGCCTCACCCAGCATCCATTCCCTTCTAGTCCCTGCATCAGCCCATTTCCAGTCCTAGCAGCCCCCCAACCCAATACCAGTCCTATCCCCCCCTCATCAACCCACTTCCAGTCCTAACCCCCCATCACCCATTTTCAGTTTAAGCCCCCCCCCTATAACCCATTACCAGTCCTAACCCCCCACTTCCAGTCAGCCCCCCATATAGCCCATTGCCAGTCCTAACCCCCCCATCAGCCCACAGTCCATTACCAGTCCTAACCCCATCAGCCCACCTCAAGTCCTAACCCCTCCCCATCAGCCCATTTCTTGTCCCAGCCCCCCCATAGCCCATTATCAGTCCTAAACCCCCCCATAGCCCATTACCAGTCCTAACCCCATCAGACCACCTCCAGTGTTAACCCCCCATCAGCCCATTTCCAGTCCTAACCCCACCCAACAGCCCACCTCAAGTCCTAACCCCTCCCCATCAGCCCATTAGCAGTCCTAACCCCCCCCTAGCCCATTAGCAGTCCTAACCCCCCCTCTCTAGGACATTTGAAGTCCTAACCCCCCCCCCCATATCCCATTACCATTCCTAACCCCCAACACCCCATTTCCTGACAGCCCCCATCAGCCCACCGCCCATTAGCAGTCCTAACCCCCCCTAGCCCATTAGCAGTCCTAACCCCCCCCTCCTAGCCCATTAGCAGTCCTAACCCCCCCTAGCCCATTAGCAGTCCTAACCCCCCCCTCCTAGCCCATTAGCAGTCCTAACCCCCCCCAGCCCATTAGCAGTCCTAACCCCCCCCCTAGCCCATTAGCAGTCCTAACCCCCCCTCCTAGCCCATTAGCAGTCCTAACCCCCCCCAGCCCATTAGCAGTCCTAACCCCCCCCCCTCCTAGCCCATTAGCAGTCCTAACCCCCCCTCTCTAGCCCATTAGCAGTCCTAACCCCCCCCTGCCCATTAGCAGTCATAACCCCCCATCACCACATTTCCAGACAGCCCCCATCAGCCCACAGCCCATTAGCAGTCCTAACCCCCCCTAGCCCATTAGCAGTCCTAACCCCCCCCCTCCTAGCCCATTAGCAGTCCAAACCCCCCCCCAGCCCATTAGCAGTCCTAACCCCCCCCTAGCCCATTAGCAGTCCTAACCCCCCCCCCTCGCCCATTAGCAGTCCTAACCCCCCCCAGCCCATTAGCAGTCATAACCCCCCCCTAGCCCATTAGCAGTCCTAACACCCCCCCCCCATTAGCAGTCCTAACACCCCCCCCCCAGCCCATTAGCAGTCCTAACACCCCCCCCCCGGCAAATTTAAAAACAGAAAAAGCGGGCTCTGGCTGCTGCCGCGGACGCGGCAGCATGCAGTGTCCCGCGGGGCCCCTCCGCCCGCTAAGCCCCTCTGCAAGGGCTTTCAGATTCGCGAGGGAGACAGCGTCTCCCTCGCGTCTCTTGTTAAGCCCGCAGGGGCTAATGGGAAATTTCCCATCAGTCCCTCGCGTCTAAAGGGGCTGATGGGAAATTTCCCATTAACCCCTACGGGCTTAACAGAGACGCGAGGGAGACGCTGTCTCCCTCGCGAATCTGAAAGCCCTTGCAGAGGGGCTTAGCGGGCGGAGGGGGCCCCGCGGGACACTGCATGCTGCCGCGTCCGCGGCAGCAGCCAGAGCCCGCTTTTTCTTTTTTTGCGGACCTTCACGCGTGCCAGCTGCAAGGCCTTCGCGTGCCACAGCTGGCACGCGTGCCATAGGTTCGCCATCGCTGCCCTATGGGGTGCCATGGTCACAGAATACATGAAGGGTGGTATGCAGACCCTAAAATGGATTATATGAGCACCACCCAACCCGCCCCTGTGGATCAGGGTGGGGAACAGGATCCCCCACCAACAGATCCAATGTCTACATCCCTGCAATGGTGGCAATAGAGGGGACCATCAACCCCAGTCTTGCTGGGGAACAGATACCCTACAGGGCAGGCAATGCAGACCTGTACACATCCATAAGGCAATGGCAGACAGATTGTAGGCCTGGAGACTCTCCAGCAGCAAGCCCAGTGAGCCTCCAGCCATACATATACTAACTACAGACAGTCTGCTAGCTAGTCCATAGTGCATTTTCCTGGAGGGGATGTGAGCACACACACCAAGCAGCTAAGTCAGTGATTGGGCCCCAGAAAAAAAAGAACCCATAAATATCACTTGAGAGAGAAACTATAACAGCACTATGGGGGAACCTGGCCATGCCGTGTTCACTGCTCAGTCAGGGTGAGAGTGACCCCCCAGCAGGACATGCTGTGGCCACTCTGTCCGTGCAGGTTGTGGCCGGGCACTACAATGTCCGAGCCATTGCCTTATGCCCTGTGCAGATGCAGCCAGTCCAGGCTATACCCACGGTACCTTGCTCCTCATTATGCACATTGGCAGGCTTACACTGGCAACAGTGCAAGCAGTGTGGGCTAAGGAAGGTGTTGGCAGACACCACACACTGGATAGACAGACACACACTCCCACACCTATGCCAGCATTGTGCAACTGTAGAGGCTCTTGGCAGCCCTGGCCACCGCACCAGTCCTGGGCACAGTGCAGGCATGGCTATGGTACGCAATACTGTTGGGGTCAATCCCCAGGGTGGTGAACACTGCCAGACACCAGACCTGAAACACACTCCACAGACATCAGAGAGGTTGGTATGATACAGCTCAATGAGCAGATTGTGCTTAACTTAGGAAATGCTATCTGCCAGTAATCATAGCAACCTCTTGATATATGTGTTCCGTATTCCCAGGTTTAGGGTGGCATTGCTAGGGTATGTAAGTGTTAGTATTGGGAGATGCATGCAGGGCCCAACATCCTGCCTCTCCAGGTGGCTTTGGATACTGGAGCCTGTGGGTGCAGGTGTGTCTGCCCCTGTTGGCCGCTGTTCTAGGGCAGAGGTTCACAACTCCAGTCCTGGTGGGCCAAACACTCTTCGGGTTTTCATGCTGCCCCTCATGAATATGCATGAGATGCATCTGCATACCATGGGGGCAGCGCATAGAAATGCAGCACAGACATCTGTATTAGAGACAGCATGACACCTGAATGGTGTTTGGCCCTCCAGGACTGCAGTTGGTTAACTCTGCTCTAGGTATTTCGCATGTTTATGGTGTCTGTGCTCTGTAGGGTAAAATATAGGCGTTTAAGGCATGTTTATGTTATCTGCAATAAAGATTCCGTCTTTATTACCATGGTTTAGTACTGGGTAAAATATGGGGACTGGGTTGGCAGGAACTTGAACCTGTGACCTTCCGTTCCTGAACACACTGGCTGTGTGTACTGCACCACTGCGTTGCCACAGTGATAGTGCAGAACCTTGGGATACCATGACTGTTCGTCAGGCAGGGCCTGTCTGTTGCAATGCATGGCACCCACCTACACAGGGCTATGCCATGGTCTGCTGTGGGCAGCTGCCACTGCCTTTCCACTGCCTTTCCACCGCCAGTACCCCTCTGCCACCATGCTGACATGCCCTTCTGCTGGTGGTGCGCAGTCGCAGGCCATTCAGTGTGCTCGTAGATGGCTGCCTATGGTGTGGGTTCTGGGGTAGGGGTGCCCACATAGATGTCCACACTTCCCCCCAGCACCGCCTGCCAATGTTCTGTGCCCATGGGGGTACCTGCTGGGTACTATCCCCTGTGACACTGTGGGAAACACACTCGTGCCCATGTTGGGCCCTCATCAGTTGCTTTCTGGCTGCTCTACTGTTTCAGCATTCCTATGGGCCACCTAGGCATCACCCTGGGCCACACTACGGCCCAGCTGCACCACAGCATGTGCCGCCTGCAGCCCTCTGTATCCCCTTTTCCAGCATCTGTCCAGTTGCCCGTTCTGACATGCCCACCCTGCTGTTGCGGGACATGTGCATGCCATAGGAAACCTGTCCAATAGAAAGGGAAAACCCTGATCAGTGCTATTTCACTGTGGGATCATTCACCTTGTATGGGGACAGAGCATAGACTCTTCCAAAATTAATATCCTTTTTTTGGAGCTTTCTCGGTAGTGTTTTTTGATGTTTCCCATTCATATCACTATTGGCCAGCTTGGTTATGTTTGTTTTACATTTTGTTCAGGTGATTTTCAATGTTTATTTGCCCTTTTGTTCTGTGCACATGTATCACACTTATCACTTTATGTAGGTTTCCCTGGCTTTGCTGTACATTGCTGACTGAAATGGTTTCTCTCTCCTGCAATTGTGTGCTAACGCCTGGTTTTCAGTTGCGTTAGGATTCAGCCCTTAATTCCTCCGCGTTAGTGTGAAAGGGGCCTCTCCCCGCCCACTCCCTGCCCATTGACCCCTTTTCCCCGCCCTCTCTCCACCCTTTTCTGCACTTAACGTGGCTGGGAATGTAAAGGCGCATTAAGGGCTGTTAAGGCACCTTAACGGTACAGTAAACATGCCCCACTGTGTAAGAATAAGTAAAAGCACTTGTATCTCAGTAAAAAACTCGGGGCTCGCCAAAGCGTTACACCATTACCTCTGGGGAGGGTCTGGACATTTATGTGTCTTTGTTTTTGCCGAAACGTGTAGGGGTTTCTTAATAAAGCACCTGTGACCGATCTACACATTTTGCATTTGTGTGGTTGGCTTGGCTACTATGAGTGTGCTCGCTCTTTTGTTGACTTTTGGGATGCTACATATGGACAGGCTTTGCATGTATAACTTTATTCGGGCTGAGTGTTGGTGTTCCAGAAACGGGTTGAAAACTGACCCATATGTGCATAAATTAACCCCTAATACTTTGTGTGCTCAAGACCAGTTGTAAATGCAAGCACGTAATTTCCCTGGAATAATTTTCAAAGCAGAACTACGTGTATACTTTTACTTTGAAAAATGTGCTGATGGTCACACAGCAAAATGTATGGGATTAAGTAAAGATGCAAATACTTTTTAAAATGTTAACTGTTTAAACTCCTGGCATTTAAATGGATAGCCATCTTTGGGGCCTTCCTATGTGTTCTCCAGCTTGCTAGTAGAGTCCAAACCTGTTGCAGAGTAGGAAGTCATGCAATATACTGGGAAAAGAAAGCCTGGAAGTCAGTCACAGGCTGACGTGAATGAATCTGGGGCTTGTGCCCTCAAATATTAAAATTTGGAGGACTAAACAGTAAGACTTTACCATATAAATAGTTAATATTGTACATTCTTAATTTTGGATAAAGCTTGTGGGTACATGCATCTCTTCAATTTGAAACTTTCCATAGATTCAAAGCATCTGTGGTCTTTTGTACCTCCTTTTTGCGTGGGTAGTTGACAGAACAAATACCATATCTTTCCTTCAGCTCACTAGCCCAGGTGGTGACACAGTTCTTATTTGTGAGAGGATCGGATAGTGTCCATAAATCTCCAGCTCAGGCCCACGCTTTCCTTCAGAATTGACCTTGTCACAAATATTTTTGAAAAATGGCAAATGACACATTCTGCAAGAAAACCAGCAAAACCTTACTGCAGGTGTCACTTGTTAACGGTAGACAAGAACAATAAATCAGTTGAGTTGTCATGGAAAGGAAAAAAACAGGATAGTGCATATAAACAAATTTAAGCAAAGAAATATAGCAGGGTTCAGTCTGTAGAGAATAATTGTACACTAATGGAGGTGAAGCATAGTGAATAGAGCAATGGGTTAGGAAGCCAAGAAGCCAGGGTTCAAATTCCCACTGATGCTTCTTGTGGCTTTGCACAACTCACTCAACCCTCCATTGTTTCAGATGCATACTTAGGGGGTCATTCTGTGCCATGAATAGCAGGGATGTATGTCCTGCCTGGATGTGCATCCCCGTTATTCATCCCCCTGCTGCTCCCGGTGCAAAGGCTCCCCGTATGAACAGCGCTGTTGTATGGGAGCCTTAGACAGGGGTAGAAGGGGGCAATCTGGAGACAGAGTGAGGGTGGGGCATGGACAGGCTGTGACCCTGGACGTACATGGTCAATTCTGAGGTTGGCTGTGTACGTCCGGAGTCAGCCACGTAGATGAGGTCGACAAAGCTGGGGGCAGTGGCAAGATGGGGCGCAGGGGGATCCCTGCAGCTCGACCCTGGCCATGGGAGGCCAGATCGGGGGTTGGGCTGTGGGGAACGGACTTTGGGTCTTGTGGTCGATGATTGCGGCTCCTGAATGGAGCCATGGTGCTATGGCACTGCGGCTCCATTCAGGGGCCTGATTGAGGTAGCCGGGGATCTGCTGGGCATGCGGCCCATCAGAATCAGGGCCTGGCCTGCACGTTCAGGCTGGTAGATCCGATTCTGATCCCGTGGGCACGTTTAGCCATCGCGGGATCAGAATCGGGTGTATGCCCTGATTCTGAGGGGCCGCACATGGCTGGACGGCCAGAATAGAATTGACCTCTCAGATTGTAAATCCCTCTGGGGACAGAGAAAGATCTATTGTACCTGAATATTATCTCACCTTGAATTGCTGCTGGAAAGCTGTCAGCTAAATACAAATAGTGTTCCACAAGTAGTTTTTAGGTCTCTGCACTGAGGATGCATTAATTAATAGTAGGAAAAAACAGGGCAAATTCTTTGTCAGCTTATGCGATCATTCTAAGACTTTTATCCTCTGCTGAAATTGTGATTATGATTTTTTGAGAGAATTACAGTGGTTGACCATATAACAAAATCTGGGCTCCCAAAACTCCTGCTCGGATGTACAATAGAGAACACAGACAATTCAACTTAAAATCTGCAAACACAGGCTTAAACATGAGAACATAAGAAATGTCATACAGGGTCAGACCAAGGGTCCATCAAGCCCAATATCCTGCATCCAGCGGTGGCCAATCCAGGTCACAAGCACCTGGCAGATTCCCAAAAAGGTACACAGGTTCCATAATGCTTGTCCCAGGATAAGCAGTGGATTTCCCAGGTCCTCGTTAATAATGGTTTATGGACCTTTCCTCCAGGAACTTGTCCAAACCTTTTTTTAAACCCAGTTACACTAACAGCTTTTACTACATCCTCCAGTAACAAATTCCAGAGTTTCATTACACTTTGAATGAAAAAATATTTTTTCTTATTAGTCTTAAATAAGTTACATTGTAGATGTGAAGAGATCACACTGACTTGAGGTCCCTGACTGAAGAGTACATTGATTTCTAGCAATATTTCTCTCACTTCAAGGCCTTTCTCTTTCTCTCAGTTCTTACCGCAACCAAGAGAGGGAAGGTCTGGTTGCTTTTTTTTGCAGTCAGTTTCTCTGTAGCCTTTGCAGATGGAAAAGCGGTAATTTAAGTGGACTGTTCCTATCTGAACAACAGAGGATGGATTTTGCTTCTACTCAGAGGGAGGTCTTTAGAAACCACGCTTTCAACTGTAGAAATTAAGTCCAGTCAGTAAATGTCTTCCCACTCTTCCGTATTGTCCATCAGCTTTTTCTTAGGGCTTAACTGGAAAAAGCACGCCAAGATCTCCAGCTGTCTCCCAGTAACCTTCCTTCTCCTGGTGGTGAGGAACAGAGTGTGTGTTTAGGTGATGACTTCACTCTATCCTCAGCAGGACCATATTTTCATGGAAAAAATATGTGAAGTTGAAAAGGGAATCTGTGTGCATTAGTTTTCTCCCTTGACCTGGACACTACCCTCGAAATGGCATCTTTTAAGGGCCTGATTTTATGACAGGATGACTATATTGGAATCCCAAAGTGGCATCTACTTTAAGCATTTTTAAAAAAAGGCAAAATAGGCACTTACTGCATATGCTTTTATGAGAGGCTCTCATAATGAGTCCCTGCACATAGTTACACTTGCTCCAAAGCAGTTATTAATGTACAGTATGCATATACTATAAACGTGTTCTTGCATATTTTATAAAATATATGAGTACATGTCAACTCTGTCCTGCTTCACCCAAATTATATCCGTGGGAACGCCTGCAGTCCAGAGTTGGGGCAAGGAGATGAGGCGCTGTAGGCAAACCTCATCCCTTTCGTCCCCCACCCCCCCTGCGACACCTCTTTCTGGGACTTGCAGCAGTGGCAATGGCCGCAAACAGTCCCACAGCGCTTACCTTAAAACGTTGGCACCGCGGGGCTATTTGCTTCCATGCCCTCCAATTCCTGATACAAGGTTGTCCCTCTTTTATATCTTTTTTGAAGTGTGAGAGTCATTGAAGATTTGATTTTCTTGGAAATGCTCTAAACTTTGATCCCTTCCTTTTGCTATATAGGGCTCCTTTGTGTTTGTCCCATGTCTTTTTGAAAGCGGTCACTATTTTTGGCCCCTTCACCTCCAGTGGGAGGGTATCCCAGGCACCCAGCACTCTCTCCATGATAACATGTATACTAATGTGTTTATCTCCTTGCAGATTCATCTTGTGTCCTCTAGTTTTGTAACTTTCCCATCTTTAGAAAAAGTTGTTTGTTCATCAATACCTTTCAAATATTTAATAGTCTGTATCATATCCCTCCTCTCCTGTACGCTACACATGTTAGGGAACCATGTGCATATTTTCAGCCTCATTGAAGGAGACCATTTTTCAGACAACCAGTTTACTTGGGCATCAGCTTGGAAAAATGTCCCCATAGCATTTATCAACTATAGTCAAGGGCCGGGGCACAATATATTACATCATAATTATCTGGAAAAAGGTATCATTTCTATTTAAGAATGATGACACCTAGCTGTCTTCAGCTTTGTGACTGTATTACATTAATTTCTGAGGATTTTGTAATGTGCTGCTAGCTTTTCTTTGACCTGTGGAGCCTTTTATAAAAATTACCACTATTAAATCATAGGATAAATCTCAGTGCTACATAAACCTGCCTACCATATACTGAATAACTGTGGTAACCCGGCAAGTAAAGTAAAATGACCATTTTGATAAACCCGAATAGCCAGCATTGCAATAACCCAGATGGGATAATACCTGCTTTACCTTGCTAAGCTGTGAGCAGCACAAGAAAAAAGTTATGATCAGATTACGCCCTTGATGGAGTTTCTGCACTGGCTGCCTGTGGATTTTGGAGTTATTTCTCTGTTTAATTTTTTAGAGCTCTGAATGAGGAAGAGCTGATATATTTGGGAGAGAAGTTGTTTTATTATGTGCCAAAGAGAACTCTTCGACATTCACAGCAGCAGTTGTTGCAGGAACCTGACAGGGTTAAATTTCAAAGTATGCTTATGCATTCAGAGAGGACCCTCTCTGTGAAAGGTTATCCCCTTAGAACTGTGCCAAGAGAACAATTATCTAACATTTTGGCAGAAGATCAAGGGTGGATTGTTTTTTTGTCAAGATTTTCCATCTCATTGATTTTTATGGTCTTCTGAACAGTAATGGGTTCAGTGGGTGATGTTGGCTTGTTGGGATGGATATCTCTATAATCATGATTAGAGTATGTTGGAATTAGTGCTAAAGTTAGGCTGAGATGAGGGGATCAGGGGAAAGATTTTAATTTCTAGAGGTTAATAATTTGTTTTGTATGGGAGAATGTATGTTCTTTTATGACCTTCTACATTGCAACATGTTTCAGACAGCTTTTGACCAGGCATGTAATCAAGTATCAAAGAATAAACAATAAATGGGTGAATTTGTCACACTAATCAAGATTAATGAATGCCTTTTCTTTACTGCATGACCCTAATATTGTAGTGTTAGGGCTTAATCAAGGATTACTTCCAAATTTCTACATGAAACTTGAATAGGGATGCACTTTCTACTCAAAATAGGACAAACCATTTTTTACCTACCCATAGAATTTCAGTCTTATCTAGATTAAGCTGCATCCTAATGGTCTCAATCCAATTTCTAACTATCTCAAAACATTGTTTCAATATATGAAATGCATTCTCCAATGATCCTATCATTGGAACAAAAAACTGAATGCCGTCAGCATAGCAGAAATGATAAACATTCCATATCCTTACAAACTCCCTGAAGGGTTGCGGAAGAATGTTGAGTAAAAGAGGAACCCAACAATCAACAATCCTTTCCTTTACAAAGGACTGCTTGGATTCGCTCTTTGATGGCTGTATCATATTATTCAAACCCATCATCCTAAATATTTTCACCAACAACTCATGACCAATTAGATCAAATTAGTGCTGTCCTTAAGGATATCCCTGTCATATCTGGTTTCCCCCTTAAGTGGAACACATACAGACAGACATTCTTTGCATTATTGCAGACTGTTTCTTCTAGATTCTTGTAGCCTGCCTACGACACAACCTCTCAAAGGGGACAATCTTACAGATGTTTGGAATCTCTCAGCCTGCCAATATCTATGGTTTATGGTTTATTAAAATTTGATATACTGCCCTTCGTATCAACAGAGTGGTGTACATAAAAACTTTCAAAGGAGGAAAAGAATGCCACTAAAATATAGGAAAGAGGAATAAGTATTATAAAACTGGGTTACAGGAAAGAGTAAGATAGTTTAAAAGGTGGAAGTCAGGGGTGGGGCTGAGGGCGTCAGATCAAAAGCTAGCTGAAATAGATATAATTTGAATTTTGTGAAGGATATTTCCAAAGGTCAGAGGGTAGAGTATTCCATAGGCTGGGTCCAAGAAAATAAAAAGCAGAGTAATGGGTTGATTCATAAAAAGCGCAGGAGAGGGAGGGTAGATAGAGGTGGTTGCCATGAATTGTGCGTAGAAGACGTGATGGTGTGTGAAAGATAATACATGATGACAGATAAGAGGGTGTGCCAGTGTGTAGGGTTATATGAACTATGGTCAGGAGTTTGTATTGGATCCAATATTGGAGAGATAGCCAGTGGGAATCAATGAGCAAAGGGCTAACATGGTCAAATTTGGAAGCATGATGTAGTATTCTTATAGTTGTGTTTTGAAAAGTTTGAAGACATTTGGGATGATAGGAAGGCAGCATATATGACATTGCAGCAATCTAGGTGAGATATGGCCAGAGACACGAGCAAGGTAGTTATGGTGGAATCAGAAAGAAATGAACAAATAGAATGGATTTGGTGGAGGGCAAAGGAGGAGCATTTCACTACAATGCTAATCTGTTTGTGGAAAGTGAGAGCATTGTCAAGGATAACTCCCAGGTATCTGAGGTTTTGGAGGGGTTTATCTTCAGATGGTTGGTTCTTAACCAAAGGGTGACTTGGGAGAGACAAAAGTTCACAACAGTGAGAACAAGGGATAGGGTGCATGTGGAACAGTAATAATATGTCGTCTGCGTAGTAGTATGCAGAGACACCAAGTTTTTGAATGAGAATGGCCAATGTTGAATAAGAGGGGGGCCAGAACTGAGCCCTGAGGGACACTACAACTAAAGAAGAAGTATGTGGAAGTAGAGGACCCACAGTTTACAGAGTAAGAGCGATCGGAGAGGAGAATGGAACCACTGTAAGTTGATGTCATGAAGACTAGCATCTTACAGATTGGAGAGTAGAATGGAGTGACTAACCAGATCAAAAGCTACTACCACTATTACTACTATTGATCATTTATATAGCGCTACAGGGCATACGCAGCACTGCACAGAAACATGTAAAAAGACTGTCCCTGCTCGCCAGAGCTTACAATCTAGTCAAGACAGACAGTACAACAGCAGAAAACAAGAATACAACTAGGGACAGGTATGGAGACACATAGGAGATTAAGCAGATCAGGATCCAAAAGCAGCCTCAAAGGTGAGCTTTAGCATGGATTTGAAAAGGGACAGAGATAAAGCCGACGTACACATTCAAGTAATTTGTTCCAGGCATAAGGAGCAGCAAGGTGAAAGAATCGAAGTCTGGAGATGGCAGTGGAAGGAAAGGGCATAGAGAGAAGCAATCCACCAGAAGAGCGGAGTTCATGAGGAGAGGTGTAGGGAGCGATGAGAGAAGAAAGGTAGTGAGGAGCAGCAGAATGAGTGCATTTATAGGTCAGAAGGAGAAGTTTGAACTGGATGCAGAAACAGAAGGGGAGCCAATGAAGTGACTCAAGAAGAGGGGTGATATGAGCATATCAGAGCTGGCAGAAGATTAGCCGTGCAGATGTTTTGGAAAGATAGATCTGGATTGGCCACTGTTGGAAACAGGATACTGGGCTTGATAGACCTTGGTCTAACCCAGTATGGCATTTCTTATGTTCCTATGTTTTTAAAGGGAGACCAGCAGGGAGGAGGTTGCAATAGTGTAGATGGGAGGTGAATAAAGAGTGGATAAGAGTGGAAAGGAAGGGGCAGATTTTGCTGATGTTATAGAAAAAGAAATGACAGGTTTTAGCTATTAGTTGGATGTATGTGGAGCCTCTTCAGAAACAACCCACAGGCACTGAACCACGAGCCATGTATTGCAGTACAGGCACAGATTTTAAAGCTGCCGGGGCTCAGAGGCTGACGCAACTTGAGGGGGCCATCACACATTTCACCTCCTCCTTGCTGCTCTTTCCGGTGCTTCAGGTACATACTGGCTCTTCCCTTCCCCTAATTTGTGCAGTGTTTCTAATGTGATGCAGAACACACTGGAGTTTTCTCAGTAAAGAAAATATGTTTTCCTGGCAAACTTTCATTATGCATTTGCATTATCCATGATGCAACTTCTATCCCTATAAATTTAAAAATTCAAAGCAAATTTGTAACAGTCATGAAGAATAGTAGGGAAGATGTTATATATTGATAAAAAAGAGAAATGTGAGTTTCAAAAAGATTTATAGTTCAAGGATCTGGTGGCCTGTCAATTTGCCACTTCTTTCCTCTCCTCCTTTCTTCACTTCCTCCCCTACATCTGTCTGTAACATTTATCTTTCATTTTCAGTTTTCTTGTATTTATTTTTCTGCTTCTCTGTCCACTCAGATTTCACCCCTCCTTCTCCTCATTCAGTTCTCAATCTCCCTTTTTTTTACTGCTACAGCGTTGTTTCCCTCATCCCAGCCCTCCCATTCCCCATCTCTCTCTTATGCTCCTTCCCCAACCTCTCACTAACTCCCCTCTCTTCTTCTCCCCATGCCTCGTGCCCAGTGAATCCCCTCCTCTCATTCCTCATGTCCAGAATTTCCACTTCTCTTCCCCACCTTGCCCCATAATCCAGCATATTCCCTTCTCTAGCCCACCCTAGTCCCGCATCTCCCCATCCCTTCCTTACCCCCTGTGTCAAACATCTCCCCTTATCTTCCTTTCCCCCTGCTCTGTGTCCGGCATTTCCCATTCTTTTCCCTTTTCCATGTTCTATGTCCAGCATATCCGTTTTTGTGTCTAGCTTTTGGGAACTTGGCAGGTACTTGCGACCTGCATTGGCCACTGTTGGAAACAGGATGCTGGGCTCGATGGACCTTTGGTCTGACCCACTATGACATTTCTTATGTTCCTATCTCTCCTTCCTTTCCCTTCCCTCTGCTTTGTGCCCTATGTCTCCCCTTCCCTTTGCTTCCCTAGCCCCCCATGTTTAGCATTCCCCTTCTCTTCCCTTTAACCAGATCTATGTCCAGCCTTTCCCCTATCCTTTCCTAGTTCCCACGCCACCCTGTGCCAAGCAGCAATCTCTGTAACTCTCTTGTGGCCGGCATCGATCCTCCTGGACTTCCCTCTATAGGCCCTGCCTCTTTCCCTTCTCGTTGCTGCTGCATTGCTGTTGCCTCCATACCTTCATCCACCTGGGGCCTCCAGCACAGTTGTCAGTGCATTCCAGGGCTTTTGAACATATGCCTGCACTCAAGATCTGCTGTGGCCCGCACCCTCCAATGCAAACTTCCTCTTTCAGAGGTGATGGAACATGGCAGGTCTTGAGCATGGGCAGGTCCTCCAAGGCCTGCCCAGCTGTTCTGGCACGCTGCCCCCTGAATTCTGCTGCCCTAGGAATAGGCCTAGTGCACCTAGTAGAAGAGTCAGCCATGATTCTGTGCAATAAATAAACAGTTCTGCATGGGTGGGGAACTGTGCGCAAATTCTGCATTGCACAGTTGTGCAGAATTCTCCCAGGTATACAACAGGAAGCCAGTGCAACTTTGCCAATTCTGCAGTGAAGTTGTCACCAACATTCAATCCTAGCAGAATGCTGTATTCTTAATGAGCTGTAAATAATGCAGCTGAGGTTTTACCAAATCACAATAAAGTGAATTACCATAATTCACTCTAGTTAAACTCAAGGTCTACGTTACAGGAATCAAATCTTGAAAGTTCAAATAAGGATGCATATTTTGGATCAGGTGTAATTGAGCAACAAATGTTCTTGCCACCTTAGAAATTTGAGAATGCATTGAAAGTTCACTGTTTAATATGACTCCTAAAACTCTAGCTTCTGATGTTATTGAGAGAAGAATATCAGGTTTGATAGCATAGACGTTTGCGAATGTAAAGCACATCAGTTTGTGAACACTAATTTCATTATGTTTGAGCCTATTTTAAGTCAAACACCAACAGAAGACAAGTACCGGTATGTAATTTTTCCAGATTTTTGACCAATAACAGGCCTAAATTACAACAAATCTACATATTGGCACATAAGGTTTAAGGTTTGAGGTTTAATAACACTTGATATACCCCCTCTCATCCAGTTTGAACAGCAAAGTGATTTACAATATAAAACCAGGGAGATAAAGTTAATTACAGATACAACCCATAACAAAATGTTTAGTGATGTTATGTAAAACATCTGGCCTTCTCATGCTTATTGAAACATGGGTTCTTACCATAGTCATAGCTGGGATTTCTCTGCATTTTTGGGAATTTGTAAAAATTGTTGGGACTCTGGGAAACATTGGACAAGTTCTGGGCAGGATATAACTGTTACTCCAACCCCTTCCCTTTAGCCATGATGCAAGAAACAGGAAGAAAAGGGGTGGGGGGGGGGGAGGGTACTGGGGTCAGGAAGGTGGTGAAGGGAAAGAATGTTGAGGTCATCCCATAGAATGGGCAAAACGGATGGAGAAAAAGAGAATGTGGATTAGTCGGCAGCAGGTGGAAGTGAGAAAATTGCTAAAAAGAAAAGTTGATATGCATTTCTTCCCTGTTCTCCCTCAACAACAATTTTAGGGTGACCACTAATCCAGAAATTCCCAGGTATGACCATAATCCTTCCATCCCTCTATACAGGTTGTCACAGTTCTTGGAAGCCCAGTGCTGCTGTATCACCAGGGCTGGCGCTAGGCGATCAGCCCATTAAGCATGGCAGGGGGGCACCGAGATCAAAGGAGCGCCATTGCTAATTGCCTGCTGCCTCGCCACTGAATCTCCCCTGCTGCTGCTGCCGCTGCCGCTTCCGCACAGAATGACAAGCATGGTACCGGGCAGAAAGCAGCGCAAGGCCACCCCAGAGAAGCAGATCCTGCCCGCGGGACATGCAGCTCCAGCGGGCAGAAGGCAACGCAAGGCCGCCATTGCAGCCAAGAGAGGTGTATCCTGCCTGTGGAACATGCTATTATCACTGCTGTTTAGGACTATATGCAACTTCAGTGCTTTCTTGGATTCCTGATGCAATCTACAAGATGTATCTTCTAAATCAGTACAGTTCCTTGTTAAATTCTAAAGTTATTCTTACGTGAGTTTATCTCATAGCTAGTTACAGCCTCATTATCTTTGAAGCCACTGATTCATTCTTCAACGTCTCGCAGTCTAGGCCTAGTTTCTGCCTATCTTGCATTCTGCTGCCTTAGTCTCCATTGTAACTTTTATCCTGCTGATCTCTGGGAGGGTTTGATTTATATCGTTGGCATCTGTGACTTCCAGTTCTACATCGGTTTTATAGTGGGGGTTTGCCTTCTGTGTGTCTGTTATGCCAGTGGCCAGGCTTCCTGCCACCTTAGAATAGCAGCTGCTGGACTGACCGTAAAAGTCCATTATCTGTCCTTTCTTCCCTCCTTTGCTCTTCTTTCATTTTTTATTGCTGGGGCCATTGTGAGCATTTATCTGATTATTTCTCTGTAGTTATGAGAAATGTCTGGGCAGCTTACAGTGTATATCAATCAAGGCCACTTTTACCTATGGGCTCCATGTAACAGGAGGACAATGAACAAGGCCCTTAACATTTTGCTTGCAAAGCATAAACCCACATAGGCTAGAAGGAGGAGGATATCTTCTTTGTATAAGACTAGGCGGACCACAAGAAAGAAGAGGACGTTGTACTGACCTGTGGGCCAGTGGTGGGGCAGAGTGGGCATTCAACCGGTGGGAGTGCACATAGAAGTTGTTTTTTATATTCTTGTACCTTTTCAGTTCTTAATATAGGCAGAGAAGACCAAGGAGAAGTGAGATGTTGGCAGGAGGAGCTGTGCTTGGTGGCTGCCTTTACAGAGCTGCCCCCCCCCCCCCGCCATCTCCCATTCCCATGATCTTGATGCTGCTAGTTCACTGACACCTCCTGCCACTCCGGTCATTCCAGATCTCAACGCATTCTGTACAGGTAGGCATGGTTTGCGAGAGCTCCCGTCATAGGGGTCTTGACTGTGGTGCTTCTCCTAAAGTCTTTTATTGGACTGCTCTACAGTGGCTCATCCTTGACCACATCTATGAAATAAAGCTATCTCTATCTTCGGGCCTTCTTGTTGGGAGGGCCACAGTGCCCTAGTTACACTCTAGCTCTGGGTGGCTACCTCTTATGTTGGGATTTCCTCCATTCATATTCTCCTTGTCCTCCACATGATTTCATTGAGGTTACAGGGTGCAGTTTAAAAGATTGGGCTGTGGCCCCTTTTTGATAGGACATTCCTGTCACCTACATCACTCACTGATGGGGAGGAATCCCTTCTCATGAAAACATGCTTTTTTTTTGCTGACTTTTCCTTAGAAGAGCCCACCAATGAGAACAGTGGGCATTTTGAAATCTCCAGCAATGCATATAAAGCTACAAAGAGTCTTCACCAGAAATCATCCAAAATAGCACAAGTACTGTTTGATTCTACACAATCCTCTTGAACTGGACCACATCTTGTATCCTTGTTATATACCTTGAGTGATATTTTCACACAAGGATGTCCAGTAAAATGAAAAAAATCTCAAATCTTCTCTGAACGAAGTCTTTAGATCCCTTTTTGGCCTAGGACCGGCGCTACCATTAAGTGAACTAGGTAGTCACCTAGAGACAGCATATAGCATCAGAAGCTCTGGGTAAGTGCTGCGTTTTATTTATTTATTTATTTAACACTTTTTTTTATACCACCTTATCTTAGATTTAAAGTGGTTTACATTGTAACGTCAACACAAACTATACATTGAACAAGGGGAGTAAAATGTGGATGGTTATATGGGGGGAGCCATTAGGTGAACAAATTAATAGTTGACTTTTTTGAGGTAGATGTCCGGGAGATGGGGAGGATGCAAACTAGCAGAGGATACGGGGTGGTAGAAGACCAAGGGGGACAAGGAGGGAGTTTGGGTGGGTGGGATCAGGTACAGGGTACAGAGGGCAGCGAGAGTGGAGATTGCAGGCATATTATACATATGGTCCATAATATTCAGTTAAGAGACGTTTTTACTGCTTTCCTGAAGGTCAGCATGTCACTGATAGACCTTATGTTCTCTTGCAGGGTGTTCCATAAGGATGGAGCATATAAGGATAGGGCTCTATTGCACATTGTTTGTTTGTTTGGCTTTCGTCTTTCTCTTCGGGATGGCTAGTAAGTTCTTGTTTGAGGTTCGTCTTAGTCTGGTCTTGGGCTCTTTGATGGTCATCGGTTGTCGGGTTGTTGGGGATAAATTGTGAATGATTTTGTATTTGTATATTATCATTACCATTGCTGTAGATCCCAGAGAGGGATAGCAGCAGTGAGGGTGGGAGTGAGAGATGGGGGGGGGCAGCAGGAATGAGGGTTCGCCTAGAGCGCCTCATATCCTTGCATGTCTCTGTTTTGGCCACACCTGCCTGCTACAATTTTCTGTAACCCCTTTTTATATAGCGATTAATCTCTGTATAGCTTAAGGGATTCACTTTCAGAGTCTGTAATGGCAGCAGTGTTGGATGTGTTATATGGGGCAAAGCCAGCAATGATGCTTATGTTAGATTTCTCTGCAGCTTTCGATTTGGTGGCTTGGGTTATTCTATTCGGGAGGTGTAGACAGGTGGAGATAGGGGGGGAGTATTAGGATGGTTTCGTCTGTTTCTGAAGGGAAGGCAGTTTCGGGTATGGTGGGAGGATAAGTGCTTCTCAATTAGGAATTGGCAATGTGGGGTACCTCAGGGGTCAGCACTGTCCCTGTCCCTCTTCAATCTCTTTATGAGCCCTGTGAGGATTATACGGAATCATGGTTTTCAGGGATTCCTGTATGCAGATTTTATTTATTTGAAAAGTTTATATACTGCATTTCCAATGATCAACACTGTTTACAGGTAAGAGTAACAACATTACATGGAACAAGATAACGTTACAAGAAACAGGAAGCAATACAAGTAATCCATTAACATTAGAATACAAAAACTAGTATAACAATTCAAAGGATTATTGGTGTATAGTGAACTAATAGGTAATTACAGGGGAACCAGTAATGCTAGGGATACAGTTACCCTTACTTAAGACCATTAGGATATAGCAGTCACATAAGGGTGTGAAGGGAGGAGTCAGGTGGACCTGAGACTTCTGGCGTGATGGTCATGTTTATAGTATTATGTTTGCACTAATTAGTCTGTAGTAAAAATGCATGTTTGGATCTTTATTTGTGACACCCTCAAAGTGCATTTGGAACAGGTGTATTTTTAACAGCTTCCTGAAGTCCTTCATGTCTGCGGTAGTCCTTATTTTTACAAGTAATGAGCTTCATATGGTTGGAGCATATAAGAGAATGCTCGTCCACATGCTGATTAGCTGGATTTAGTTGGTCTTGAATGTTCGAAAATAAGAAATCTTGTTATGTGGGGAGTTGGATGATGCAAGTTTGCTGGATGGGCCGTCAATTGTGGAGTTTTGGTTACAGTGGAAGAAAGAAATTATTGATTTTGGGGTTAGGCTAGATGCTGAAACAACTTTACAGGCTCAGGGGTCGCATGTGGTGAGTATAGCATATTACAGATTGCGAATAGTGAGGTAATTGCATCCATTTGCAAATGAGGAGACATTACGACTAATTCAAGCACTTGTGATGCTGATTTTGGATTACTGTAATATTTTGTATGTGGGATTGAAGGTGATGCAAAATGAGAGGGAGGAAGAGGGACTCAGTCTCTGATGTGCTTTGACAATTACACTGGCTCCCTATTCAACCGTGAAGTACATTTAAACTGTAAGCGTTTACATTTAAACAGTTAGAGGACAGGGGCTGGCCTACTTGCATAACCTACTAGCCTGTTATCAGCCAGGGAGAGCACTGAGGCTGAGTCAAGGTCATTTCTAGTGACCCTGGATGCCAGCAGATGAGACAGAAGAGATGGAGAGACAGAGCGTTTAGGACGGCAGCGCGGATATGGTGGAATAAGCATCCAGATTACTTGCAGAAGGAGTAGAAATTGTTAATATTTAGAAAACATTTGACAGCTTTTTTTTATTTCCTCAGTGAGGAGGCTCAGGTATTCAGATTCTTTTAGGGGGGATGGGGTGGGGGGCTGATTGATGGGGATTGCTATGTGATGTTGTTTTGCTGAATGCTGCAAACCGGCTACAATGCTGTGGCATGCAGCGGTATAGATATGTTTTAGAATAAATAAATAAATAAAGTAACCCCTAACTGCAGTACAGTATTTAGAAACACGGGTCTTAGGATCAACACTAGCTTAGAGGCCACACCTCGGGGATCACACTCTTTTGTTCTCTGCAAAAGAATAGTTCACACACCAATGCCAGAGTAAGTTTATTGATAAAACAAAGATAAATCAGCAGCACAGTAGAAAGAAGATGAGAATGGTAGAGAGACTGTAAGCGCCACAGTTTGAAGTCTTCAACAGTTATCGATTCCTACAGAAGAAAAAGACTTGAAGACCTAAATATGTACACTCTGGAGGAGATGAGGGACAGTGGAGATATGATTCAGACCTTTAAGTATTCTTCATTAATGCTCTTTTATTTAATGAACAAACAAACCTCTTCCAAAGACGGGGAAGCTGTAAAACTAGAGGACATAACATGAAGCTGCAAGGGGGTAAACTGAAAGGCAACGTCAGGAAATATGTTTTCATTGAAAGGGTGGTGGATGCTTGGAATGCCCTCCTGATGGAAGTGGTGGGGGCAAATACAGTGACAGAATTCAAAATGGCATGAGACAGACACAGTGGATCCCTTTATAGCAACAGGATAAAATCAAAATAAACATAACTATTTCTTATATCTCAACAATTAGATGTGACTTACACGGAGCGATGGGTACACTCCTAAACAAGGGCATGGGAGGGGTGACCTGCACGGAGCGGCAGGTGCACCTACTCTTGCTGCCTTACTGGCCAGAACTAATGGACCATACTGGTCTCTACCTGCCATCATATACTATGTTACTATGTAAAAATAAATACGGTCACAAGCTTCTTGAGCACTCTCAAAAAGAAATTTGGACCTTTAGTTGTTTCCACTGTAGCCTTTTCTTCTGAAACATAGAAACATGACAGCAGAAAAAGAGCACATGGCCTATGTAGTCTGCCTGTCTCGTCTGGATTTGAGCTCTCTTCTGACAACCTATTGCCCAATGTGAGCACCGCAATCCGCATCACAGGGCAAATCTTGTGCCAATAGCTGTAAAAGTATCTAAGGAATGGACACGTTCTCTTTTTTTTTTTTTCAATACAAGAACCGTTAGTTTAGAATTTATTGCCAGGAAGTTTATGGAAAGCTCAACTGTTGACATTCTTTAGTGAGGGACTTAAATTTTATTTGTTTTAAAAAGCTTATGGGAGTTGAGATTTTTGACTCCAGGGAAAACTGAAGAAAATCATCTTCTTTTTCAAATGCAAAAGTCACTTCCAGGATCTTATTGGTGGCTCATGCAGCTCTGGGGATAGTCATGTTCCTGAGTCTGGCCCCAATGAGTCTTCCCTTGACTTGCTCCAAAAGATAGATGAAGAGACACCCCCTCTTCAAGAGGAAAACAAAAGCCACCGCTCTTCCTCTCCTTGGAGCACAGAGAGCACAGTCTCCTTGGTTGCCTCCAACCTGCTTTAATGGTTGATAACAAAAGACCCCAAGGACTCAGTGAGTCCCTTCATACCTCTACCCACCCTGAGAATGGGCAGCACCTGCCTCAGATGTACATCACTTTCTCTGAAAAAGTTCCCGTTCATATATTAAACTCAGAAATATCTTGGTGGAACCTTGCGGGTTTCTACATATGATAAAAAAAATGTAATCCAAAACCACATCAAAGTCCTAAAAGATTGGCATCATGCAGCACCTTCTACGTGGAAGTGTTGATACATGTGTATAGTCAGAAAATTGGCATTCAACAGGCCTTTTGAAAAATAGACTTGAAATTGTGAATGTCTGAATTGGACCTTCCATTTCCAACCTAGATGCCTTTGGAGGCTTTATATATATGGCCATTTATGTATAAATTGTATATTCAAATGACTGCACATTTTTGTAGGTTGCAATACTTTTTATTGGACCAATCAAGAAAATGCAGTACAGAAGCTTCATATACTGTGAGCTACTTCCTCAGGGAGTTTTGTCTCTAGGGTTAGTGCAAGCACTAGAACTTTGTTCCATTTTCAGTATTAATAGTGAGGAATTCAGTGTAGATCTGACTGAGTCCTGTCCAATATCCTTATGCCCCTGTGTTGCTGGAATGAATAAAGGGCAGCATAAACATCTTTTTAGCCATCGGATCTCTGCGAGAAAGGCCAGTTCTTCCTGAGGGAGCTAGATAGCAGAAGAGAAAGTTGACACCCTTGGAAAAACAAAATCATGCCATTTTGGCTTAGCACACTGTGCAGATACATCCCTAGAACTAAAACTATTCCTGCTCAGCTGCACTCTAGTCTGCTGCTTCTGGAGTTTTCTTCTTTGTTTGATGAGCAACAGAAAGCCTGAGAGTTTCATATTGTCACGGTAGATGAAGTATTCCTTGATGAGCGGTACCTATTAACAGTGCAACCTCTCAAAAATTAGGCCTGCTAGCTCTTCTCGATGTCTTTTCACATAAATTTATGCAAAGTGATGCTTTTATGCAAAAGAGAAACTGCCTATGAGGTATATTAACTTAAAAAATATTATCACAATTGTTCTTAAAATCAATTACATAGACAGTAGCTTCAATCTGAGAGTGATTGGAAAGAGTCTCTAAACTAGCCTGCTAACCTCAGCGATGAGTCTCCAGGTTAAACAACTGCAAACTGCTAGCAAACATATCCCAAACGTTTTTGCGGCTGCCAAGTTGTCTAGTATCAGAAGGGAGATTTTAAGCCAATGCTGGATATTTTGACAATCCCGTTCTGATGTATTATAGGACCTGCAGCACTGATTTCAATGTATAGAATCAGGGACTACAAACATCACCCTATGATAGGGTGTAAGTTCAAAACCAGAGCTGGCCAAAACGTCACCCTCCTAGAATTGGATAACTTGGCAGCTCTGCTATCCAATACGAAAATGGACCACTCAAATCTCATATATTTTTTTAAAAAGGAAACAATTTTAGTTCCTGGCATGTTTTATCAAGCACCTATGACTTTCTCATTTATGAATGTTCTAATCAGCGTTCTGTGGCATTCCTTAGAAATAATAATAAGCAGCTTCAAATCAGAAGTTGCATTATAACAGTGCTTCCGTTCTCCCTCCTTTCGCAGGTTCCTCCTGAGCAGTCTCTGGCAGGGAGGCATAGCAGCAGCGTTGGGGCCCCCAGGTTTGAAAAGAAACGCTGCCATAGCAATTGCAGAGGCTCAGCATCAGTGCTGCCTGGAGCCTCTGCCAGATCATTGGAACGTCCAGTGGTGCATGTTCCACTGTTAGGGCGCCACAATTTTGGCAGATAGATCACTTGGCAGAACCTCATGAACTAAGCTAGTGGTGACAGCAAAAGGTTGAAAACAAGGGAAGCCAGGGTTCAAATCCTGTTAACATTCTTTCTTGTAGCTAGGACTGTCCACCAGGAGATGTAAAACCCTCTTGCACCAAGGTTTCTCCAGGGACACGTGCTCATCAGAGAAGGATTAGGAAGAACATTATAGCTGGCGATTCGATCATTAGACATGTATATAGCTGGGTGGCTGGTGGACGTGAGGATCGCCTGGTAACATGTCTGCCTAGTACGAAGGTAGCAGAACTCAGGAGCCACCTAGACAAGGTTTTAGATAGTGCTGGGGAAGAGTCTACTGTCTTGGTCCATGTTGGTGACAATGACATAGGAAAGTGTGGGACAGGGGTTCTGGAGGCCAAATTTAGGCTTTTAGGTAGGAAGTTGAAATTCAGAACTTCCAGATTAACGTTCTCTGAAATGCTTCCTGTTCCACGTGTAGGCAGAGCTCCGGAATCTCAATACGTGGAATTCTTTAATTACACAGGTACACTAAAAACATTTTTTTTTAAACTGCCTCTAATGTTTCGATTGATTTTTACGTTTTTTGGTGCGCTGAATCCAAATCTGGTAACCAATTTGCTCCATCACGTACAGATTTTTTGCTACATTGGGTTAGCAGTTTGAGGTGAATGTTTCAGATTGAGTGCGATCGAGATAAAAGTTTCTTGGATGAATTCTTTATACTAATTGTTTAGTAGTTATTCAAATAAGAATAAAGAAAATTTTAACAAGGCAGCACATAAGAATAGAGTAATGTCAACAAAACACACTGTGATGGTAGCAAAATTGTCTGCACTTAAAACAGCCACATACATGTGCACAAACATTGAGCATATAAGAGCGAGGTTAGACACAAAGCAAAGCAAAGAAATGTGCAAAAAATGTTGTACAGGTATGTATGTAAGAATAGAAAACGCAAACCGCACCATTGCAATACATGAAGACAAACACCCGATGGTGTGAAAATAAAATTCTAATAAATGAGATCCGACACTGTGGTAATAACTAGCAAATTTTTATTTCAAAGTTTAGTAAAAACACGATATTTGTCAACACAGTTTAGATTTTAAAGTCATTCTTGGGTCAATCAATCTCCTGGTGGGCCCGTTTCTTCTTCCCCCGAATGCTTCTCTTGGTGCGCTGCTTGGCGTATTTTTCATCTGGGGTTTCCCGCAGCAGCAACCAGCAGAAATCAGCCATCATAGTGGTGTTCCATCTTCCTTGGTACCTTCTCTCTGCGTCCTTGATGTCCTGGTGAAACCTTTCACCTTGTTCTTCACTGTACGCCCCCAAGTTTTCGGGAAAGTAGTTCACATGGGAGTGCAAGAAATGGACTTTCAGGCTCATGTTACAGCCTTGTTCTTTGAAGGCATTGAGCATCCTGGCAACAATATCCTTATAGTTCTCATCCCGCCTGTTCCCCAAGAATTTGAGAACAACATCCTTGAAGGAATCCCAGGCTTCTTTTTCCTTCTCAGACATCGTTTCAGCGAATGCTCCATCTGAAATGAGTTTCCTTATATCAGGGCCAACAAACACTCCTTCCTTTAGCTTTGCTTCAGAAAGTCGGGGGAACTTTGAGCAAAGGTACCGAAAGCACTCACCATCTTTTGGAAGGGACTTGATGAATTGCTTAATGAGATCCAACTTAATGTGGAGAGGTGGTAATAGAATTTTATCACGAGGTACCAAGCTCTCATGAAGAACATTTTTCTCACCGGGTCTCAAATACTCCCGAATTGGCCAGTCTTTTTTCCCCCAGTGTAGGTCGCGGGCCCGGCTATCCCACAAGCAAAGGAAGCAGGGATATTTGGTGAAACCGGATTGCTGCCCTAATAGCATGGATAGAATTTTAAAGTCTCCACAAATCATCCACTTATGCTCATCATAACTAATCTTCTGAAGAATCAGGGCCAAATTCTCGTATTTTTCTTGGAGAATAACAGAGTGAGCAATAGGAACTGAAGCGAATGTGTTGCCATTATGAAGAAGAACACCTTTTATGCTGTCTTTTGACAAATCAATGAACAGCCGCCATTCAGCAGGATCATACTTGAGTTTAAACTTTTCCATCACTCCGTATATATCGTTGCAAAATACCAAATCTTCCTCTTTGCTGAAATACTTCAAAAATTGTGTCTCGCGGTTGCGGTACCAATAAAAAGTTGTTCCTGGTGACAATAGATTTTTCTGTTTAAGCCGAGAACCTAGCAGTTGGGCAGCATCTTTTGGGAGTCCTAAATCCCGGACGAAATCATTCAATTCAGCTTGAGAGAAAAGTTCAGGTTTCGGATCTGGTTCAGTTTCAAACTCGGAAGTACTGGACTCATCGGGAAAAGCCATCTGATGAGTCTCATCACGATCAGAACCGTCCACACAAATATGATCCAAAGATTTTGGTGGTTCAGGCACAGGTACTTCGTTGCTATGATGCATAGGCCTAATTGCTGAGGGAAGGTTGGGGTAACTTATTACGTTCTTATTTTTTAAGTTGTATCCCTTCACAATGCAAGAGCAAAAATAGCAGTCACTGCTGTGGTCTCTTTGTTCACGCCACATCATAGGTATTCCGAAACGAAATGCTTGTTTTTTACCTTTCATCCATAAGCGTAGATCTTCCTCACATGTCTTGCACACTTTGTGAGGAGCCCACGGTTTGTCTTGATTGCCTAACTTCAAACCGAAAATAGGCGAAATATACTTTTTTAATAAATGCAGAAATGTTCCTCTGCCGCTTTTTCACGGTATATTCCCCACGAATAAAACAAAAACTGTCCGGAGAGTTGACGCAACCTCTGGCTCTGTGAGCCATCACAAATACACAGCACTGCAAACTACAACTGTAGTGGACCACTTCGGAATAAAGCTGGATTACGACTGAGCAAACAAAAGGTAATAATGAACTTGCAAGAAACTGAAATTTGACAGGAACGTTCATGTCGCAACCACCGTGTTTGAGCGAGCGAACGAGGCGAGGCGAACAGGAAAGAACATGCGCCAGCGCGAGTACTGGATTTAGCCCCCGCCTCCCAATTGTCCTGTTAATGTATAAAATGAATACAAAACACTCTAAAATATCATGAGGGAGTGTTTCTAGTTAGTTAACCATTACAACCTCTATTTTGGGCCAAGAAAATAAACTGCAGTCGGCTAAAAAGAAATTATGTGAACATTCCTTATATGGGTAAGAAATCTAATTTTGCAAGAAAACGTGACGTGATAGAACATTTTGGCTATTTTTCCTGGATTCAGCACCCCAAAATCTATAGGAATCAGTTGCAAAACTGGAGGCAGTTTTTTGATAGTGTACCTGTGTTATTTAAAAATATCCATTGGTTCTGTACTCATTTGTCTAACATTATCTTCTTGCCAACACCATTCATTTTATGAACCACACTAATGTGTTTCAAAGCAAAAACCTGGTTTTTAGTTTTATATTCAAACTTTTCACATCAAAATATTCACTTAGCTGGCATATATTTAATTTTCCTGTTTAATGTATACCCAAGTTATTATACCTGTTTCACTGTAAGCACAAATCACGAAATTGAGATATGCAACTCTTATGTTCATTGTAAACTGCACTGATGTCGAATAGCGCGGTATAAAAGAGACTGCAAATAAATAAATAAATAAAATATAGATGCTCTTTCCTTGAGAGTAGCATTCCTTCACTCTCCCGATTCTTTTACTTAATAGCCATCCACTCCTTTTACAATGCTGTTCTTGCACAGACAATCTGTAGTATACGCCGTGCATTATGCAGTTCCGGTTTTTGTGCCAAAAAAAAGGGGATATGATAGGAACCAAAGCTCCTCAGTTTTTTACAGCTTTCATAATAAAAAGACTGTAATGAATGATAACAGCTGATCAATAGCGGCTTTCAGGTTTAAGGTCGGACAAAAATTAAAAAAAACCCCTAAGACTATTGATGATAAGTATTGTGGGATAAGGGTAATTTCGGGATTGTTGTGTCTCACATTTTGTTGACTTGAAAATCCCAATTGGAGATCAACTTGTTTGAAGTAATAATCATGTTCTGGCAATGTCCCAGTTTTTATACTGTTTGCTTTTTGAATTGGTCTTGTTTTATTTGATCCTTTTATGTGTCAAATATGTGTGCATATATAGTCCAAAGCCATTTCACTGGCCACTTCTTTTAGCAGATATTGGACATTAAGGGGTTGAACTGCAAGGGTGCCAATAATGTTGACCACAACAGTACATGTACAGTATGAACTATAGGCATAAGTGCTGATAGTTGGAGTTTCTATATATAACATTTATGTCTGATTTGCACACAAAAATATGAGGTACAGTATAAAATGGTGTGTCCAGGCCAGACATACAGACAATACATAGAAGACCGATATTTGCTGCTTCATAATTTACACAGAGAAATGCTGATATTTAGCACTTATACCTAGAGTGAAACGTATAAACAATGCAGATCATACAAATAATTTGTAACATCAAGATTAGACATTTCAAATTATTCTCTTAATGTCCTGCTCAATATTGGGCTCTCTCTGCAGCTTACACATTTGATCAGTGTGTCAGTGGACACAGTTCTTAATTGCTTTAAGGATGGCAGGTTGGTGCTCTTGAATACACTAGCCCAATATTCAATTCAGATGTATATTTTTTTCCTTGGTAATACTCTTTATCATAATATAATACAGTGCCTTGTGAAAGTATTTATCCCCTCTGTGTTTGTCCTGTTTTGTTGCATTACAACTTGGAATTAAAATGGCGTTTTGGAGGTTAGCACCATGTGATTTACACAACATGCCTATGACTTTGAAGGTGCAAAATATCCTTTATTGTGACATAAACAATAATTAAGACAACCCTCCCCCCCCCCCAGAAATCAGGAGTGTGCATAGGTATTAACCCTCTCCTCCCCCAAAGTAAATTCTTTATAGAGTCACCTTTTGCTGCAATTACAGCTGCAAGTCTCTTGGGGTATGTCTCTATTAGCTTAGCACATCTAGCCACTGGGATTTTCACCCATTCCTCAAAGCAAAACTGCTTCAACTCTAAGTTAGATGGGTTGCGTTGGTGTACAGCAATTTTCAAGTCATGCCACAGATTCTCAATTGGATTGAGGTCTGGGCTTTGACTAGGTCATTCAAGACATTTAAATGTTTCCCTTTAAACCACTCCAGTGTAGCTTTAGTAGTATATTTAGGGTCATTGTCCTGCTGGAAGGTGAATCTTTGTCCCAGTCTCAAATCTCTGGCAGACTGAAACAGGTTGTCTTCAAGAATTGCCCTGTATTTAGTGCCATCCATCATTCCTTCAATCCTGACCAGGTTTCCTGACCTTGCTGATGAAAAACATCCCCACAGCATGATGTTGCCACCGCCCTATTTCACTGTGGGAATGGTGTTCTCGGAGTGATGGGAAGTGTTGGGTTTGCGCCACACATGGCGTTTCCCATGATGGCTAAAATGTTCAATTTTCGTCTCGTCTGACCAGAGAACCTTCTTCCATGTTGTTGTGCAAACTCCAAACGTGTTTTCTTATTTCTTTCTTTAAGTAATGCCTTTTTTTCTGGCCACTCTTCCATAAAGCCCCATACAGCTTAAAATGGTCCTATGGACAGATACTCCCATCTCCGCTGAGGATCTTTGCAGCTGCTCCAGTGTTATCCTTGGTGTCTTTGTGGCATCTCTAATTAATGCCCTCTTTGCCCAGTCTGTGAGTTTTGGTGGGTGGCCTACTCTTATTGGGTTTGTAGTGGTGCCATATTCTTTCTATTTTGTTATAATGGATTTAATGGTTCTCCATGGGATATTCAGAATTTGGGATATATTTTTTTTTATAACCCAACCCTGATCTCTACAACTTTGGGGTATGTTTACTAAACTGCGGTAATCGTGAATAACACGCGTAATGTAACGTTAACGATCGTTCGCGCGTCATAACACGCGTTATGACGTGCGAACGATTGTTAACGTTACATAACGCGCGTTAACCGTAGTTAACGATCGTAAACTCCTGCGGCGCGGTAAAACACCGCAGAAGGTGGAGAGAGGGCGGAGAGAAGGGGTCAATGGGCGGAGAGTGGGCAGGGAGAGGCTCCCTTCACACTAACGTGCTGATCTGAAGAGCTCAATTCCAACGCGAATGAAAACCTGCTGTTAAATGCACATTACAGGGGAGAGAAACCATTTCAGTGTCAGCAATGTACAGCCCAGGAAGGGAAACCTAAAAAAAGTGATAAGTGTGATACATGTGCACAGAACAAAAGGGCACATAAACACTGAAAATTACCCCAACAAACTGGAAAAAACCATAACCAAGCTGGCCAATAGTGGTATCAATGAGAAACATCAACCCCTCCCCCCCCGAGTAAGCTCCATAGAAAAGATATAAATCGTGGAAGGGTCTATACTCCGTCCCCATACAAGGTGAATGAGCCCACAGTGAAATAGCGCTGCTCAGGGTTTTCCCCACCATGGGACAGGGTTCCTATGGCGTGCACATGTCCCGCAACATCAGGGCGGGCATGTCAGAACGGCAACTGGACAGATGCCGGAGAAGGGGATACAGTGGGCTGCAGGCGGCACATGCTGTGGTGGAGCTGGGCCACAGTGCGGACTAGGGTGATGCCTAGGTGGCCCATACGAATGCTGAAACAGCAGAGCAGCCAGACAGCAACTGTTGAAGACCAACATGGGCACGAGTGTGTTTCCCACAGTGTCACAGGGGATAGTACCCAACAGCCACCCCCAAGGGCACGGAACATTGGCAGGCGGGGCTGGGGGAAGCGGTGACGTCTATGCAGGCACCCCTACTCCAGAACCCGCACCATAGGCAGCCGCCTATATGCACACTGGATGGCCTGAGACTGCGCACCACCAGCACCACCAGCAGAAGGGCATGTCAGCATGGCGGCTGAGGGATACTGGTGGTGGAGGGGGCAGTGGCAGCAGCTCAGAGCAGACCGTGGCCTAGCCCTGTGTAGGTGGGTGCCATGTACTGCAACAGACGGGCCCTGTCTGACGAACAGTCATGGTATCACCAAGGAATGTACTGACTCTGTGACAACAAGGTGGTGCAGTGCACAAAACCAGTGTATTCAGAAACAGAGGGTCACAGGTTCAAGTCTCAGCTGAGGTTTCTGCCAACCCAGTCCCCATATTTTACCCACTAGTCCCATGGCCGCTCCTTGTGGCCTTGGGCAAGCCACTTAACCCTCCATTACCTCAGGTACACTTAGATTGTGAGCCCTGCGGGGACAAGGGAATAAAAAGTACCTGTTAGTATACATGTAAACCACTCTGATGCATAAGTAAAGGGCGGTATATCAAATGCCTAAACCATAACCATAACCACTACTACAACTTGCTAATACAAACAGCACCTTTATTGCAGATGACGTAAACATGCCCAAAACACCTACATTCTACCCTACAGAGCACAGACACCATAAACGTGCACATTACCTAGAGCAGAGCCTCCCAAATGCAGTCCTGGAGGGCCAAACACCATTCAGGTTCCATGCTGCCTCTGATAAAGATGCCTGTGCTGCATTTCTATGTGCCACCCCCATGGTATGCAGATATATCTCATGCATATTCATGAGGGACAGCATGAAAACCCGAACAGTGTTTGGCACCGCAGGACTGGAGTTGGGAACCTCCGCCGTAAAGCAGCAGCCAACAGGGGCAGACACACCCGCACCCACAGATCCCATTATCCAAAGCCTCCTGGAGAGGCAGGACTTTGGGCTCTGCGTGCATCTCCCAATACTAGCACTTGCATACCTTAGTAATGCCATCCTAAACCGGGGAATATGGTACACATCTATCAAAAGGTTGCTATGATTACTGGCAGATAGCAATTCCTAGGTTAAGTACAATTTTCTTAGTGAGCTGCATCATAGCAACCTTTCTGATGTCTGTGGAGTGTGCTACAGGTCTGGTGTCTGAGAGTGTTTACCAATCTGGGGAGTGACTCCTACAGTATTGCGTACCATAGCCATGCCTGCACTGTGCCCAGGACTGGTGTGGTGGCCTGGGCTGCCCAACACCTCTATAGTTGCACAATGCTGGCATAGGTGTGGGGAGAGTGTGTCTGTCTATCCAGTGTGTGGTGGCTGCCAACACCCTCCACAGCCCTCACTGCTAGCACTGTTGCCAGTATTGGCCTGTCAATGTGCATAATGAGGAGCAAGGTACCGTGGGAATAGCCTGGATAGGGTGGCCTGACCTGGATGCATCTGCACACGGCATAGGACAATGGCTCGGTCATTGTAGTGCCTTGCCACCACCTGCACGGACAGGGTGGCCATAGCATGTCCTGCTGG
Source organism: Ichthyophis bannanicus (assembly GCA_033557465.1). NCBI lineage: Eukaryota > Metazoa > Chordata > Amphibia > Gymnophiona > Ichthyophiidae > Ichthyophis > Ichthyophis bannanicus. The sequence goes on along the minus strand of CM066031.1, from coordinate 1,580,524,384 downwards.
GAGGTCACTCTCACCCTGACTGAGCAGTGACCATTGCATGGCTAGGTTCCCCCATAGTGTTATATGTGATTTCTCTCATGTGATGTTTATGGGTTCTCTTTTGGGGCCCAATCACTGACTTATCTGCTTGGTGTGTATGCATCTCCCCAGGACCATGCACTATGGACTAGCTGGTGGACTGTCTGCAGCTAGTATGTGTCTTGCTGGAACACCTTGCAGGGTGCAGCGGCTGGAGGCTTGCTGCTGGAGAATGTCAGATAATGGTGGGGGGCTGCTGAGCATTTCCAGGCCTGCCGTCTGTCTGCCATTGTGTTATGGAGGTGTAGTGCTCTGTCTGTTCCCCAGCAGGGCGGGGGTTGATGGTCCCCTCTACTGCCACCATTGCAGGGAGGTAGGCTGTGGATCTATTGGTGGGTGCTCCTGTTTCCCAACCTGAGCCCCAGAGAGTGGGTTGTGTGGTGGTACATAATCTGCCTATGGGTCCATACACCCCCCCAACCCCCACAGCAGGTAACTATGGCACCAACACAGGATATGCACTATTCTGGGTGCATCATCACCCATAGGGACTAGACATGACCGAGACATACAGCAGGACACAGATGTATCCTAGGTGTGTCTAACGGAACTACCTATCACACACTGATGGGGACCTGCAGCATGGCGTATTTCAGCCATGAAAGGTGCTGTGGACCTGGTGCTGGGCGCCCCACTTCAACTTCAGGGTGGGCACAGTATCCGTACAATGTGACTGTCTGTGGCTACTCTGTGGCAGTGCCACACACGGTCATCTCGCTCTACCGGGCCAGGGTGCTGTGGGAGTGCATACCCCATCTTGTGTTCATCTCTGGACTGCTGATCTGCATGTGCAGTGCACCATGGGTATGGGTGTGTTGACCCAGATCCTGGCCAACACAGCGGGTGGTTTGGGTGGTGGCCTGACCCCCTTCAGTAGGCAGCCAGGGGGTTGTTAGCAGCTATGGGGTTGTAGCCCAGTGGTTCCTTCACTATCTGTGGGGCCAGTGGTCATGGGTTCAAACCCACCGTGGGGTTATTTTATAGGGCTGTCTGCAGCATTGTCTGTTTTTAATGTACATTAGTGCTGCCAGCGACAATCCCTCAACGTACTGTACCCTTACAGTGCCTCATAAGGCACCCCATGCGGCACCTTATATGGCACCCTATAAGGTGCCTTATAGGGTGTTCTATAGGGGACATTATGGGGTGCCTCAGCGGACAGTGCACTTTATAATGTAGCCTATGGAGTGCGTTATGGGGTGCCTTATGCGGCACCTTAGGTTACGCCACTGTGACGGTGTGTTTGCTGGCAACACTACTGAAAATAAACATAAAATGCCTCCTCATTCACTACTTAAATGTACAGGGTGATGCCTCAGCCAGCCTTATGTATTAGGCACACTGGGGAATCAAACCCATGACACCTGTATCATCAGTCAGTGCAATAACCATTGTGCTACAGCTCTGTTTCAGTGTTTTGTTTCTGTGCGCCTTCTTAAGTTTAACATGCGGTAACGCGCCACGGCGCCCTCTAACGCTCGTTAATTTCTGTAACGCGCGTTATCGGTAACGATGTACCGCCCATGTCCTTATTTGGGATTTCTGGCTCTACCGCGGCTCCTAACGCGAATCAAACTAACGCAGTTTAGTAAACATACCCCTTTGTCTCTGACCTATTTGGAGTGCTCCTTGGTCTTCATGTTGCTTGCTTAGTGGTGTTGCAGAGTCAGGGGCCTTTCAGAACAGGTATATTTATAGAGGCATCATGTGACACATCATGGGATACTGATTGCACACAGATGGACCCTAATCAACTAGTTATGTGACTTCTGAGGTTAATTGGTTGGACCAGATCTTATTGAGGGATTTCATAGCAAAAGGGATGCATACATATGTATTCACAACTTCTCATATTTTTACTTGTTTTTTTAATATATTCAAGGCATTTTATTGTCATTCCACTTCACCAATTTGGACTATATTGTTAGGTCCATTACCTAACATCCAAATGAACCTCCATTTTCATTCCAGGTTATAATGCGACAAAACAGGACAAAAACCGAGGTTATGAATACTTTCACAAGGTACTGTAGCTGATGACAAAAAAGACCAATTGGTCCATCTACTCTTCCCAGTTATTTCTGTCCACACTGCAAAGGACATAGCCCAACTGCCAGCTGTCGATCATAAGTTTTTGTTGTCTTCCTCCTTTTTAATCTACACCTCATGGCTGACACAAGGAATACATAGCCTGCTAGAGCTGGCTGTGTCAGGACTTCTAGATATTACAGCACTTGCCACCTGCCAGATAGACCTAGCTGCATGCTTGTCTGTATTTTCATTACTACTGCTACTACTAGGTACATACTACTCCAGGAGAATTCTGCGCCACTGCACAACGCAAAATTTGCACACAATTCCCCACCTGTGCACAATTCTGTACTTGTCTTGGTTAATTCAATGTGGCAAACATGAGGCAGTAAAACAGCAGCTCTGCAACTCCCCCCCCCCCTGCCTGCCATACTGACAACTTGCTCAGGCCTCCCCCCACTGAGGGCAACCCACCTTTGGGGACAAGGGAATGTGTCCAGTTCCTGCTTGTAGTGATTACATAATGTAAACCGCTTTGATTGAAGGATAAGGCGGTATAGAAAACTGGCTAAATAAATAAATAAAATTGTCCTCTCCCCGGATCACAAACAAGAGGAGGAAACAAATAGCTGCACATCAGGCCACTTCCTCCTCCTCTCCTAACCTAAACCCTACTGCATATTTGAAACATGAAGGCCTCTGTACAACCATGCAGTTCAAATAAGTACTGCAATGCAGAGGAGGAAGTGGCCTGATATGCAACCGCTTGTCTCCTTCTCTTGTCATGTGTTTAAGAAGGAGAGGACAGTGTAAGCTGAAGAGAGAGTGTGTGTGTGTGTGTGTGTGTGTGTGTGCGTGTGTACGTGTGTGTGCCTGAGGCCTGAGCAAGCTTGAGCTTCTCACTTGTCTTTGTAGCCAGTATTTTGTGGGATCTCAGTAGGGCCCCTTCTCCTTACTCCTCTCAGTGCAATTAATACAGTCAGCGCAGTCAGTGCAGACACTCTCACATATACCATAGTCCACCCTCTCCTGCTTGGGACTAAGGGCCTCTCTCGGTGATCCCTCTTAGCTCTTCGGCTGTAGGATGCCCCTAAGACCGGGGTTCTATCTCCTTGTTTGGCTCTGAGGGTCCTCTCTTTGGATTCTCATCCTCTTCGGCTCCTCTTTTGCAGCTCTGGGCCAGCTACGTTCCAGTGCTGGGCCAGCTCCTTTCCCCCAACCTCTTAGGGACTGGAAACTGGCAGCTCCTGGTACTCCTCTTATTTCAAAGGATGGTATTTCCTGCCAATCTCTTTCTTCCTTTCCACTTGATCAGCACTTTGTGCCCCTGGGTAGGCATTTGAGAGCTTATACCCTTGACTCCTTTCTCCCTGTGGCTTACTGGGGAAAGACACCTCTCTTCTGGGCCCCACTTCCCTTGTGTAAGGTCCTAACTTTTACATCCTTCATCTTATTTTTCTAGTGTCCATGTTACAAGGCCCTTTCACCCATCCGTCCTGCTCCTGTGGTCTCCTGGTTGGAAGGAAACATGCCAGTCCCTAACATCTACTCTTATACCTGTCGTCAAAATTCGGAACTCCTACTGCTGGGATTTCTCCAGATTAGGCCGCTCCTTATTAGTTTTGATGAGCAGCACTCATGAACAGGGACCTAGAATGTTCCTCATGTTCTTCAATGGAAGGGACATTTTGGCATCCCGCAACATTGGATAAATTAAAGGATCTGTTTACCAAAGGGCATTAGGCTATTGCTGCTAACGCTGGGAGATAATTGCAAAAGCCTGCCGTTAGCTGCAAAGGTCTTGTGATATCTGCAGGGGGAGTTCCCAGCATTTTCCCTGCAGATACCATGGAGAAAATGGAGGGATCGCAGGGTTGCAGCTTCACGGATGCAGCTAGTGCCATTCATTGAGATAGCGATAGCTAAATCCACAATGTCTGCAAAATGGCAGCTACCCTGTGATATCAACGCCTCTGCTAACAGCATGGAACAAGAATGCCCACTCTCCTCCCACACCCCACCCATTCATGCAGGCATCACACAAAATGCAGCTGTCATGGAAAATTGCCTGTGGTAGCTGCATTTCTCCTGCAATAGCTGCCTTTGCAGCAGGACAATCCTGCATTAATGCCATGAAGACAGCTAATGCCCATTAGTTGACATACCCCTAAGAGAATCTCTAAAATGCATCTTAAGGAGCTCCTGCAGGGAGAACAGACATGTCTTTGGAAAATTTTAAATCCTCAAATTCCTTCATCTTGCAATGTTGTCCAAAGCCTCTAATTTCAGATGTAAGAACAAGCGGTCTTTAATATACTTTTCACCCTTAGATCAAACAACTCCATTTGCTTTCCTTTTAGTTTGTTTTTAGATTTATGTCCTTTTTCCTGATTATGGAATTTAAATGGTTCATTTCAAATATTCATGTTAATAGACATTTTTGTAACATGCAGGAATCAACTGTATGCATGGTAATTTTGTCTATCATGGTGTTTTAAATCAATGCTGCATGCACTTTCATTTTAAGGCACTTTAACAATCTAAATGCACGACTGACTGTGGAAATTATTGCACAATTGCTTTGATCCCACATGCCAGCAAGATTCTACTCAAGATCATTCAGCAGAGACTACAACCATACCTGGAACGTGAACTGCCTGAAGTGCAAGCAGGGTTCAGGAAAGGACGAGGAAAGAGAGACATCATGGCTGATGTGAGATGGATTCTTGAAAAGACAAAAGAATACAAAAGGGATTTTCTATATGTGTTTTATTGAATACAGTAAGGCTTTTGACTGTGTAAACCATGAGAATCTCTGGGCCACATGAAGAAGCATGGGTATACCAGAATACTTGATAGTTCTCTTGCACAACCTTTACATTGATCAAGAAGTAACAGTTTGAACGGAACTAGGAGAAACAGAATGGTTTAAAATCAGCAAAGGTGTTCAACAAGGCTGCATGCCTTCCCCCTACCTGTTTAATTTATATGCAGAACAAATCATCAGAGAAGCAGGACTATATGAAGACAACTGAGGCGTGAAGATTGGTGGAAGACTCAACAACCTTCGCTATGCTGATGATACCACATTAATGGCTGAAAGTGTAGATGATCTGAAACATTTGCTTCTCAATAATTTCATCATTGATGGAGAAAAAATTGAAATAGTTGACAACTTTAACCAACTTGGATCAATAATCAATAAAGAAAGGACAAACAGTCAAGAAATCCAATGATGCATTGTTCTTGGTAGAATGACTGTGAAGGACCTAGACAAGATTCTCAAGAGCAGAGAATAACTATGAAGGACTTAGACAAGATTCTCAAGAGCAGAGATGTCTCTCTCCATACAATGATTTGAGTTATTCAAGCCATAGTATTTTCAATAACATCACATGCATGTGAAAGTTGGGCAGTGAAAAAAGATAAGGAACAGGATAGGACAGCTAGAAAATCAATGCCTTTGAATTATGATGCTGGTGACAAATACTGTATATAACATGGACTGCCCGAAGAGTAAACCGATCAATACTAGAGGAGATCAAACCTACAGTTTCCTTAGAAGTTCAGATGGCAAGACTTCGACTTTCATACTTTGGACGCAGCATGTGAAGAGAGAGATTGTTAGAAGGTAGAAGGTCAATGCAAAAGAGGAAGGCCAACAATGAGATGGATTGATACAATAATAGCTGCTATGGGTGCCACTCTATCAACAATGAGCCCCCTGATTGAAGAATGAGCACAATTTAAGTCAACTATCCAGAGGGTCGCCATGAGTCAAGACAGACTCGACGGCACTTAACAACAACACAACCCCTTATGTTATTTGGTAATATTTGATACAATTTCTTTAGTTGCTTATTAGTACCCAGAACTATAGATTCATTCAATTCTAGTCATCGCCCTCCATATGTTCTCCAAGGTGACACTTTTTCCACAGACAGGGATTCCAGTGCCCCTTTGCCCTATAGTGAGGGGAACCACAGTTGGCAAAGGAGTCACCTTACAGATCAACAGAGCCTCTCTGGCCTCTGTAGCAACAGAGGAATCCACAGCCTCCCTTTGCTCCTCCTGACAGTATGTACAACTCCGTTTGAATAGTCTGTAGGTAAGAGAGATGAGAAACTGGAAGACATATGTTGAGCATATTGCAGTATTTCAAGCAGCAGGTGATGAGGGGCTATGAGATTTTTATGTAGCGTATTCAAAAAAGGAAGGGGTAGATTTGGTGCCTTATGACACTTTGGGGTATGTTTACTAAACTGCGGTAAACGTGAATAACGCTCGTTGTACGATGTTAACGATCGTTAGTGTGCTATAGCGCGCGCTGTAGCGCATTAACGATCGCAAACGCGCTATAGCACGCGCTATCACGCGCTAACGATCGTAATGCTCCACGGCACGGTAAAACAACGCAGAAGGCGGAGAGAGGGCGGAGAG